>JBBBDQ010000340.1:5792500-5807500 GCA_037127315.1 Ascarosepion bandense | reverse complement strand
GGCCATGTGAATCAAAGAACTTTACATAATATTCTGCCATTTTTATCATTTACAGTACTTGTCTGCTCTCTTTCTGTCCCTCCAAGACGAAAAACACGTGCAAATACAGATGGTCCTTTGGTATTTGCAAATCTTGGCACAAACGATATTTATATTCCCATTTCTAAAATTATATGGACCACATTTGCTATGTATTTAACAGAAAATATTTTCTTTCAAATAAGCGAGAGTGGATAGCACAGAAAAAAAAAATGGATGTTCAGCTTTTCTGAGAAGATCAAATTATTTTGAACGGTTACTTACATTGATTTTTACGCATAATTCTTGACTAACTAGGGAATTTATTTTTATAATAATTACCTGCGATTTAATAAGAATAGCATAGTTTTTCAAACTTCAGAAACTTTTATACTTTTCTGTTTCACTTGTTCGATGCTTTCTCTCGCTAAAATCTATCTATCTATCTATCTATCTATCTATCTATCTATCTATCTATCTATCTATCTAAACAGAAAGCAAATATAACAATAATACTCACTCGAGAATATCAATATTTCAATGACACCTGTACACATATTCACCGCAGGAAAAAAAGTCTATTCAGTAAAACCGCTCACAACATCGAGATCAACCTCAACATGACATCGTAAGCGACTGTATTATCATATCAGATCATTCCTTTGGGTGTTAGCCGTCCCGTCCACGATGGCAGAGATATCCAGAAGATTCGAAGAAAGTAGCTCGTAGGCTACATGTCAACGACAAGTGACATTACTGTAAAGTTCAAGAGAATCTTCAGGCTTATGAGAAGAATTAGGACCTACTCTCGGTTATCCTTATCCAACTTGTTTCAGGATTTCATGATCATGATTCCTAGAATTATCAGAGACAAATTTAATTCGAAGAAAGTAGCTCGTAGGCTACATGTCAACGACAAGTGACATTACCGTAAAGTTCAAGAGAATCTTCAGTCTTATGGGAACAAATTGGACCTACTCTCGGTTATCCTCATCCAACAAGTATTTCATGGCCATGATTCCTAGAATTATCGTAGACAATGGTAATTTGGTGTAACTCAACGCAGTTATTCCGGTTAATTCTGCAAAAATCCACTTGCATTCTATTTTTATATATATATTGTGTGTGCCTATGAATCAACACTGCATTTCATTGCAATGTGTAGATCAAGTGCAACTATTCTGTTAGCCGGTTCAATATATTGGTTTCTTGAAGATTAAGTAAAATGGGTGATTATGAAACCCGTTTTCCTAGTTCTTTTGTTCAAAGGTCATCCAAACTTGGAACTTCTCAATTACCCAATCTTTCATTTGAATAGTCAACTTCCGTACACATTTCCCTAGTAAATCTGACGATATGCTTTTCTACCCAATCTCTTCATTACCTTCTTTTTGGAATCCTGTTGCGCTTTGCAGCTCTTTCCGCTCGGCAGCTCCGACTACTTGATAGGATTTATAGCTATAATCTCTCCGCTTTCCCATCAGGTAAAAATAACCCCGATTAACAGAACCTCTGATTAACACTATCTCTGTTATCTACGCACTGATTGGGACTTAGTTCATTATTTCGTTTGCCATAGCCCTTTTGAATTATATTTTAGTCATCCTGTTGAGAAATGTGCCACTGAGGTTTTCTTAGCAGCCCGAAAATTTATAGTGAAACAGCAATATTTTTCTTGGTTCTCTTCTGCCTGTTCATCCCCTGTAGCCCACAGGATCTACTTTCCTCAAGCTATACCAGAGCAACAATAAGACGGTTGTAAAGACAATTATCATAAAAAATGGCAACATCATTGGGATACATTCATTAATAACAAACTCCAAAACCTTAAATCCACTATTGAAGAATGAAACTCAATACAAAAATAGAAGAGAATAAGTCGTGATGACCCGCCTGCACGTAGGCCACACCTACATTACCCACCTTTATTTAATATAGGGCACAGAATCCTCAATATGCATTACATGCCAAGAGAAATTTACAGTGAAACACATACTGTCAGATTGTGTAGATTTTGATTTAGTGCAAACAAAATATTACCAAGTGAGTAATTTAAAAAAACTTTTTACGAAAATAAAAACATGCAAGTTTGTAAATTTCCTAAAAATAGTTGAATTGTACTAAAAAATATGAGTAAATGAAAAATGGCTCAAATATATATGCACATCTTTTTTACCAAACTATCGCTATGAATTTATTTAAAAATGTTGTTGGCTGAGGTTGATATGCCATTAAAACAAAACAACTGTTCGTTAGGAGTGTAAGCAGTCCTTGAATAAGCAAAGCCATTATTCGCTTGATAAAATGGTCACCATATAGTCTATTACAAATTTGGTTCTAGAGATTACTGGCAGCTCGGCAAAAGTGTATTGAACAATAGTGAATCCTCGGTCTTCCTCATTATATTTAAAGAGTTATTCTGCTACAAATAAACCAGAGTAATTTGCTTGGAAATTATCTTTCAATTTTATTCACGCTCATCTAGAGTAACTTTGATGTTTTAACAAGATCAAAATCTCTACTGATTAACATGAAGTAACTGCGTCCAGCCCATGATTAACATTTCTAAACTAGATCCCCACAAGGCTTTGGGATTGTCCTAATTAAATGTGCTGAACTGGTTCGTGTTCTAGCCAAACTTTACGATAGATGCTTCTTGATTTCTTCTTAGGAATTCTATTTTTAGTTGGAGTGTTTAAGAACTCTGACAAAACATCTGATCTTCTAATTATAGTCGTATTAGTTTATTAAATGTTTTTGGCAAAATTCTAGGAGCTCTAATCAACACCGAGTTAGTTAAGCATCATTCCTCACATGGCCTCCTTTCAGACAAGCAATACAGCTTTTTGTTTCCCTAAGTCTACCGCCGATGTCTTAACGACAATTACTGAATGTGTCTATCGGCGAAGCTCGTCTTGGACCCCTAGATATCTCAAAGACGTTCGACGGTGTTTGGCATGCTGGCTTTTTCCACAAGATCAATGGTTACAGTGTCTCTGGAAGATTATTGGCTTAATCTAATTGTTTCTAAAAATGTGTAACGAAGATTGTGTTGAACAGACAAATTTCTAGCTCATTTCATGTTAATGTAGGGCTCCCCATGGTTCTATCCTTAATACAAAAGCGAGATTTATCAAGATTTTTAATTTTGAGACCGTTCATGAATGAACAACAGTCAAAATATGTGGAGGACACAATGTGTTACAATTCAAATTCTGGTAAAAAGTAAGCGAGTCAAGAATAGGTTTTCCTCCTGTCTTTTTCATTTATTTTCTTCCTCTACAGATACAGTTTATCTGAAAATAATCTATCTATCTATCTATCTATTGTATTTGGGAAGCAATCCCTTTTTTATACATGTTTCATTAAAGAAACATTTTATAAATTTTTTTCTTGTTTTCGTATCTGGACATAAAGTATGTAAAAGCTGTACAAAAATTCTGCATATACAGGCGGTGTCGGCTATTCCTTTAATTATTATTTACGATGATTTTTATTTTTTATTTTTTAATTGAATATGTATTTTGTTTGTGTATGTTTCTAAAGTTATAGGAATGCTTTATTTTCTGAACACAGCCAGAAAGTTTTGACCGTGTTCGTGAAAAGGGTTAAAGAATGTTTTCTCTTTTTTATTATCACGGATTCCATTTTTTAATTCTTTCATCAAGTAAGTTTCGGATAGAATCAGGTAGGTTTCTGTGTGTGTTTAAATGAGTCCAAAACGTAAGTTACCCGATAGTCATGTAGTAGTGTGACCAATGTAATTATTTATGACCAAGAACGTAGTTCCTTATGGGGCGTTTGCACTTGTAAATAATGTTGGTTCTCTGTAGCTTTGATTTTGTGGGTGTATTGTTATTTTTTATAAGGTTAACTGTTTTAAATTTTTTGTTGTAGATAATTGAATTTTTGTAATAGATAATTGAATATTCTTGTTGGAGTCGACTGAGGTTGTGTATTTATGATATTTTTTAAAAAATAAGTCGTCTTGTTAGATTTGGCATGTATTTACATTTTATAGAAGATGTTAATGTTATTGTTTTTAGCTATATGTTCAATATCATTATTAGTTACTTTAGAAAGAAATAGTAAAATATTGTGGTCGATAAGGTAGTTAGGAAAACCATTGTTAACTATTGTGTTTTACATTATTGAGTTCTTTAAAGAAAAGTTGACGAGAGGATAAATTTTTGTGTAATATATAGTAAATGTTTTGTTAGTACTATTTTATATCTGAACGTGCATTCACTCTTAAAATTAAGGCGGCAACAGTTTGACCCTAATCCTATCTATCTATCTATCTATCTATCTATCTATCTATCTATCTATCTATCTATCTATCTATCATTTTGTCTATCTCATTCTGTTCATATTTATCTATCTATTACATGCAGTTCATATATATATATTTTTTCTGTTCATATCTATCTATCTATCTATCTATCTATCTATCTATCTATCTATCTATCTATCTATCTATCTCACTGAGTTCATAGATATCTGTCTATGTATATCGCATTCTGTTCATATCTATCTATCTATCTATCTATCTATCTATCTATCTATCTATCTATCTATCTATCTATCTATCACATTCTGTTCATAATTATCTATCTATCTACTATCTATCTATCTATCTATCTACCTATCTATCTATCTATCTATCTGTCTATCTCATTCTGTTTATATTTACCGATTTTTCTCTTTATGTAATTTTGTTCATATCTATCTATCTATCTATCTATCTATCTATCTATCTATCTATCTATCTCATTATGTTCACATCTATCTATCTATCTGTCTATTTCTGTTCATATCAATTCATATCTACTATCTCATTCTCTTCATATCTATCTATCTATCTCACTATTTATCTCATACTAATATATAATTTTCTATCTCGATCTGTTCATATCTATCTATCTATCTATCTATCACATTCTGTTCATATATATATATATATATATATATATATATATATATATGTGCATATATATATATATATATATATATATGCACATATATATATATCTCATTCTGTACATAACAATATATCGATCTCATTCTGTTCATATATATATATATATATATATATATATATATATATATAGATATCTATCACATTCTGTCTATATATATATATATATATATATATATATATATTTTAATTCAGATACTTCAATCCAAGGGAAAAAAAAGCAGGAAGGTAAATTCCAAAAAACCCGATCCTAATTAATATTAAAAATTTATTTTAATATTAAAAAATGATACAGGAAGAGAGCTCCATGTAATAAAATATTACAGAGCAAATATATATATTAAAAAAGGATTAATTCAAAGATGTTGAATAGCCATTTCGATATGAAGATCCCCACGGGGGACGACACATCACCTCAGCAACAGAAAAAACCTTTCAGAAACTGGAGAAAAATTAGTCTACTTTTCCTTTTTAAATAGATTGCAAAGAAATTAAAAAATAAATAATAAAATAAAATAAAATAAAATAAAAAGAAAAATAAAGGGAAAGAAAAAGAAAAAGAAACCGAAAAAGAAAAAGAAAAAGATAGAATAAAATCAAATAAATAAGAAAAGAAAAAAAATTGACATCGTCTGGGTTCGCAAAAAAAAGGGAGAATGTAACTAAAAATTAACAGACAGACGCGTTAAATCGACGTCAGTTTAGGCAACACGGAAAAAAGGTGGTAAGAGAGATAAAAGAAGGAAGGGAGGGTAAAAGAAAGAAACTAAAGAAAAAAATTTTTTTAAATATTACAGACGCTGGACAAATTCAAAAACCTAATTTCCCCAAAACGTTGAAGTATTAGTAAAAGGCCTTTACTTAAAAAGGCATAATTATTAATAAAAGGGAATAAAAAGATATAGGATTTAAAATAAAATTATTTTTAAAAAAATTAGGTCATTTGAAATTAAACTAAATAAAGACACCACTAGGTAAAAAAAAAAAAAAAAAAATTAATTACAATTATTATATACATACCTATAGAAGTACACACATACATACATATATATACACAATTCTACGAATAAGAATACATATATACACATACACACACATACATTCAATTTATTACACACTTATATACATATATATATATATAAATACATACACACATATATATTACACACTTATATACATATACATGCGCATACACACATATATATGTGTGTACACACCTATATACAAAAAATTCATATACACATAATATACATGTGTACACACACATGCACACACACACACACATATATATACATATATACATATACATATACATACACATATTCCATATGCACTCACACACATACATATTAATGAATATTAAGAAAAGGAGCATTTAAATAGCTAAAAAAATTTTTTCCAAATTTACATATAGCCCACATACATAAATACATATATACATATACATACATATATATAAAAAAGTACATCCACACACAAACATACACATAAAAAAAAAAAAAATTAAATTTAAAATTAAAATTAAAAATTTTTTTTTTTTTTTTTTTTTTTTTTTTTTTTTAAATATTAAAAAAATTATAGAAAAATTTAGAATTTAAAAATTAAAATTTGAAATTAGAAGTTAAAATCCGCCCTATGGCGGCACTTGTTTATAAATTCCCTCCTAAAGTTCAAAAGTAAGTCCTGATGAGGATACTTCAAAATCAGAATCTTCTCCAATAAACACAGACGACACCTATCACGAAAACCCTTAGGGGTACAAGCTGAGCCTATTAATTTCCAGCTGATTATAGGGTCCTGCCCTTCCTCCTTCATTTCCCAGAACCTACGTGATAGTGCCGTCTAAACAGAGATTCCAGACGGCACTATCACGTAGGTTCTGGGAAATGAAGGAGGAAGGGCAGGACCCTATAATCAGCTGGAAATTAATAGGCTCAGCTTGTACCCCTAAGGGTTTTCGTGATAGGTGTCGTCTGTGTTTATTGGAGAAGATTCTGATTTTGAAGTATCCTCATCAGGACTTACTTTTGAACTTTAGGAGGGAATTTATAAACAAGTGCCGCCATAGGGCGGATTTTAACTTCTAATTTCAAATTTTAATTTTTAAATTCTAAATTTTTCTATAATTTTTTTAATATTTAAAAAAAAAAAAAAAAAAAATTTTTAATTTTAATTTTAAATTTAATTTTTTTTTTATGTGTATGTTTGTGTGTGGATGTACTTTTTTATATATATGTATGTATATGTATATATGTATTTATGTATGTGGGCTATATGTAAATTTGGAAAAAATTTTTTTAGCTATTTAAATGCTCCTTTTCTTAATATTCATTAATATGTATGTGTGTGAGTGCATATGGAATATGTGTATGTATATGTATATGTATATATGTATATATATGTGTGTGTGTGTGTGTGCATGTGTGTGTACACATGTATATTATGTGTATATGAATTTTTTGTATATAGGTGTGTACACACATATATATGTGTGTATGCGCATGTATATGTATATAAGTGTGTAATATATATGTGTGTATGTATTTATATATATATATGTATATAAGTGTGTAATAAATTGAATGTATGTGTGTGTATGTGTATATATGTATTCTTATTCGTAGAATTGTGTGTATATATATGTATGTATGTGTGTACTTCTATAGGTATGTATATAATAATTGTAATTAATTTTTTTTTTTTTTTTTTTTTTACCTAGTGGTGTCTTTATTTAGTTTAATTTCAAATGACCTAATTTTTTTAAAAATAATTTTATTTTAAATCCTATATCTTTTTATTCCCTTTTATTAATAATTATGCCTTTTTAAGTAAAGGCCTTTTACTAATACTTCAACGTTTTGGGGAAATTAGGTTTTTGAATTTGTCCAGCGTCTGTAATATTTAAAAAAATTTTTTTCTTTAGTTTCTTTCTTTTACCCTCCCTTCCTTCTTTTATCTCTCTTACCACCTTTTTTCCGTGTTGCCTAAACTGACGTCGATTTAACGCGTCTGTCTGTTAATTTTTAGTTACATTCTCCCTTTTTTTTGCGAACCCAGACGATGTCAATTTTTTTTCTTTTCTTATTTATTTGATTTTATTCTATCTTTTTCTTTTTCTTTTTCGGTTTCTTTTTCTTTTTCTTTCCCTTTATTTTTCTTTTTATTTTATTTTATTTTATTTTATTATTTATTTTTTAATTTCTTTGCAATCTATTTAAAAAGGAAAAGTAGACTAATTTTTCTCCAGTTTCTGAAAGGTTTTTTCTGTTGCTGAGGTGATGTGTCGTCCCCCGTGGGGATCTTCATATCGAAATGGCTATTCAACATCTTTGAATTAATCCTTTTTTAATATATATATATATATATATATATATATATATATGTATATATGTATATATATTTATATCTATATATATCATTCTGTTCATATCTATCAATCTACGAATCTATCTATCAATCTCATTCTGCTGATATATATTTATCTAATTCTGTTGATGTTTATCTATCTATCTATCTATCTATCTATCTATCTATCTATCTATCTATCTATCTATCTATCTATCTATATCATATTCTCTTCCTATCTATCTACATATGTATATCTCATTCTGTTCCTATCTATCTATATCATTCTGTTAATATTTTGTCTATCAATCTATCTATCTGTCAAACGCATTCGTTTCAAATCTATCTATCATATTCTGTTCATAATTAGTGCCAATCTCATTTTTGTCATATTTATCTGGTTATCTCTCTCTCTCATTCTGTTCATGCCTAATTATAAATCTATCTCATTTTTTATGATTATCTATCTATCTATCTATCTATCTATCTATCTATCTATCTATCTATCTATCTATCTATCTCATTCTGTTCGTATCTGTATATCTACATCATTGTGTTCATAGCTATCTATCTATGTGCATCTCATTCTGTTCATATCGATCGATCTATATCTCATTCCATTCAGATCTATCTATCTATCTATCTATCTATAAAATGAGATAGATAGATAGATAGAGAGATAGATAGATAGATAGATAGATAGATAGATATGGACAGAATGAGATAGATAAATAGATAGTTAGATAGATTAAGAGATAGATATGAACGGAATAATATGGAGAGATAGATATGAACAAAATGTGAAAGATAGACAGGTAGATAGATATGAAGAGAATGAGATATACGTAGATACATAGCTATGAACACAATGAGACAGACAAAGAGATATGAATAGAATTATATATATATATATATATATATATATATATATATATATATATATATATATATATCATTCTATTCCTATGTAACTGTCTATCTCATATGTGTTCGTAGCAATCTATCTACGTATAACTCATTCTGTTCTTATTATTCTACCTATCTATCTATCCCGTTTTGTTCACATCCATCTCTCTATGTATCTATCACATTCTGTACATATCTATCTATCTGTTCCATTCTGTTTATATCTATCTATCTATCTATCTATCTATCTATCTATCTATCTATCTATCTAACATATATATATATATATATATATATAAATCAATCTCATTCTGTCGATATCTATATATCTAATTCTGTTGATACCTATATAACTATATCTCACACTGTTCATATATATCGGTCAATCACATTCTGTTAATATCTATCTCTTTATCATATTGAGTTCATAATTATCAGATACTGTTCACATCTCCTCATCTATCTATCTCATTCTATCCATATCTATCTATCTATCTATCTATCTATCTATCTATCTATCTATCTATCTATATATATATATATATATATATCTATCTATCAATATCCTCCTTTTCATTCCATCAATCTGTGTCTCATTCTCTTCATATCTATCAATCTATCTCATTCTGTTCATATCTATCTATCTATCTATCTATCTATCTATCTATCTATCTATCTATCTATCTATCTATCTCATTCTGTTCATATCTATTTTACTATCTATCTATCTCATTCTGTTCACATCTATCTATCTATCTATCTATCTATCTATCTATCTATCTATCTATCTATCTATCTATCTATCTATCTATCCCAGCCTTTTCAGATGTATCTACCCAAATCTCTTCATATGTATCTATGAATCTCATTCTGTTCTTTTATATCTGATTTTGTTCAAATCTGTCTGTCTATCTATCTATCTATCTATCTATCTATCTATCTATCTATCTATCTATCTATCTATCTATCTATCTATCTATCAATATCCTCCTTTTCATTCCATCAATCTGTGTCTCATTCTCTTCATATCTATCAATCTATCTCATTCTGTTCATATCTATCTATCTATCTATCTATCTATCTATCTATCTATCTATCTATCTATCTATCTATCTATCTCATTCTGTTCATATCTATTTTACTATCTATCTATCTCATTCTGTTCATATCTATTTTACTATCTATCTATCTCATTCTGTTCACATCTATCTATCTATCTATCTATCTATCTATCTATCTATCTATCTATCTATCTATCTATCACATTCTGTTAATAACTATCTCGTTCTTTTCATATTTATCTAATTCTATTCATGTCTATCTAGCAGTCTCATTCTGTTCAAATCTATCATCTATCTATCTATCTATCTATCTATCTATCTATCTATCTATCTATCTATATCAATATCTCTCTCTCTCTCTCTCTCTCTCTCTATCTATCTATCTATCTATCTCATTCTGTTCATATCTATTTAACTCTCTATCTATCTCATTCTGTTCACATCTATCTATCTGCCTGTCTATTTCTGTCCATATCTATCTCATTCTCTTCATATCTATCTGTCTCCTTCTATCTATCTATCTATCTATCTATCTATCTATCTATCTATCTATCTATCTATCTATCTATCTCATTCTGTTAATAACTATCATTCTTTTCATAATTATCTATCTATCTAATTCTATTCATGTCTATCTATCAATCTCAGTCTGTTCAAATTTATCTATCTATCTATCTATCTATCTATCTATCTATCTATCTATCTATCTATCTCATTCTTTTCATTCCTTCTATCTGTATCTCATTCTATTCAAATCTATCAATCTATCTCATTCTGTTCACAACTATCTATCTATCTATCTATCTATCTATCTATCTATCTATCTATCTATCTATCTATCTCTATGTCTCTCTCTCTCTCTCTCTCTCTCTCTATCTATCTATCTATCTATCTATCTATAGATAGATTGATAGATAGATAGATATAGAGTGAGGTAGAGAGATAGATAGGTATGGACAGGTTATCTATCTATCTATCTATCTATCTATCTATCTATCTATCTATCTCTCTCTCTCTTATATATATATATATTATTTTGTTCATGTCTCATTCTGTTCATATCTATCCATGTATATATCTATCGATCAATTTCATTCTATTCCTATCTGTTTTTTTCTGGTCACATCTCTCCATCTACATATCTATCTCATTTTCCTCATTACTATCTATCACTCTCATTCTGTTCACATCTATCAATCTGTATATCTATTTAATTCTGCTCATATCTATCTATCTATCTATCTATCTATCTATCTATCTATCTATCTATCTATCTATCTATCTCATTCTGTTAATAACTATCTCATTCTTTTCATATTTATCTATCTAATTCTATTCATGTCTATCTGTCAATCTCATTCTGTTCAAATCTATCTATCTATCTCATTATTTTCATTCCTTCTATCTGTATCTCATTCTATTCATATCTATGAATCTATCTCATTCATTTCCTATCTATCTATCTATCTATCTATCTATCTATCTATCTATCTATCTATCTATCTCATCTATCTCATTCTCTTCACATCTATCATCTGTCTCTCTCATTCTGTTCATGTCTATCTCCTTCTGTTCATATCTATCTATCTACATCATTCTGTTCATATCTATCAATCTTACTCATTCTGTTCAAATCTATCTATCTATCTATCTATCTATCTATCTATCTATCTATCTATCTATCTATCTCATTCTGCACATATCTATTTAACTATCTATATATCTCATTCTGTGCACATTTTTCTATCGGTCTGTCTATTTGTGTCCATATGTATCACATTCTCTTCATATCTATCTCTGTTATTCTGTTCTATCTATCTATCTATCTATCTATCTATCTATCTATCTATCTATCTATCTATCTATCTATCTATATCCATCTATCTATCTATCTCATTCTGTTCATATCTATTTTACTATCTATCTATCTATCTCATTCTCTTAATAACTATCTCATTCTTTTCATTTATCTATCTATCTAATTCTATTCATGTCTATCTATCAATCTCATTCTGTTCAAATCTATCTATCTATCTCTATCTATCTATCTATCTATCTATCTATCTATCTATCTATCTATCTATCTATCTATCTATCTATCATTATCTATCTATCTCATTCTTTTCATTCCTTCTATCTGTATCTCATTCTATTCATATCTCTGAATCTATCTCATTCTGTTCATATCTATCTATCTATCTATCTATCTATCTATCTATCTATCTATCTATCTATCTCATTCTTTTCACATCTGTCATCTGTCTCTCTCATTCTGTTATGTCTATCTCCTTCTCTTCATATCTATCTACTATATCATTCTGTTCATATCTATCAATCTTACTCATTCTGTTCAAATCTATCTATCTATCTATCTATCTATCTATCTATCTATCTATCTATCTATCTATCTATCTATCTATCTATCTATCTCATTCTGCTCATATCTATTTAAATATCTATATATCTCATTCTGTGCACATTTTTCCATCGGTCTGTCTATTTCTGTCCATATGTATCACATTCTCTTCATATCTATCTCTGTTATTCTGTTCTATCTCTCTATCTATCTATCTATCTATCTATCTATCTATCTATCTATCTATATCCATCTATCTATCTATCTCATTCTGTTCATATCTATTTTACTATCTATCTATCTCATTCTCTTAATAACTATCTCATTCTTTTCATATTTATCTATCTATCTAATTTTATTCATGTCTATCTATCAATCTCATTCTGTTCAAATCTATCTATCTATCTATCTATCTATCTATCTATCTATCTATCTATCTATCTATCTATCTATCTATCTATCTGTTTCATTCTTTTCATTCCTTCTATCTGTATCTCATTCTATTCATATCTATGAATCTATCTCATTCTGTTCATATCTATCTATCTATCTATCTATCTATCTATCTATCTATCTATCTATCTATCTATCTATCTATCTCATTCTCTTCACGTCTATCATCTGTCTCTCTCATTCTGTTCATGTCTATCTCCTTCTCTTCATATCTATCTACTATATCATTCTGTTCATATCTATCAATCTTACTCATTCTGTTCAAATCTATCTATCTATCTATCTATCTATCTATCTATCTATCTATCTATCTATCTATCTATCTATCCAACTGTTCTGTTTATATCTATCTATCTATGTATCTGTCTCATTCTGTTCATATATATCTATCTCATTCTGTACATATCAATATCTCTCTCTCATTCTGTTCATGTCTGTCTCTCTCTTTCTGTTCATATCTGTCTTTCTTTGTATCTATCTATCTATCTATCTATCTATCTATCTATCTATCTATCTATCTATCTCATTCTCTTCACATCTATCTCTCTCATTCTGTTCATATCTATCTCCTTCTCTTCTTATCTATCTATATCATTCTGTTCATATATATCAATGGTACTCATTCTGTTCATATCTATCTATCTATCTATCTATCTATCTATCTATCTATCTATCTATCTCATTCTGTTCATATCTATTTTTCTATCTATCTATCTCATTCTCTTCACATCTATCTATCTATCTATCTATCTATCTATCTATCTCTCTCTGTCTCTATCTATCTATCTATCTATCTATCTATCTCATTCTCTTCATATCGCTCTATCTATCTATCTATGTATATATCAATCTCTATCTATCTATCTATCTATCTATCTATCTATCTATCTATCTATCTATCGATCGATCGATCGATCGATCTATCTACCTGTTTATTTCTGTTCATATCTATATATATATCTCATTCTGTTCATATCTATCTATCTATCTATCTATCTATCTATCTATCTATCTATCTATCTATCTATCTATCTATCTCATTCTCTTCATATCTATCCATCTATCTCTCTCATTCTGTTCATATCTATCTCCTTCTCTTCATATATATCTATATCATTTTGTTCATATATATCAATGGTACTCATTCTGTTCATATCTATCTATCTATCTATCTATCTATCTATCTATCTATCTCATCTCATTCTGTTCATATCTATTTTTCTATCTATCTATCTCATTCTCTTCACATCTATCTATCTATCTATCTATCTATCTCATCTCTCATTCCATATCATCTATCTATCTATCTATCTATCTATCTATCTATCTATCTATCTATCGATCGATCTATCTACCTGTCTATTTCTGTTCCTATCTATATATATATATATATCATTCTGTTCATATCTATTTATCTATCTATCTATCTATCTATCTATATATCGATCTATCTATCTAATTCTGTTCATATTTATCTATGTATCGCATTCTGTTCAGATCTATGTTTCTATCTATCTGTTTCTGTTCATATCTCTTCATCTATGTATCTATCTCATTTTGTTCATATCTATCTATCTATCTATCTATCTATCTATCTATCTATCTATCTATCTATCTAGCTAGCTAGCTAGCTAGCTAGCTAGCTATATCCATCTATCTATCTATCTCATTCTGTTCATATCTATTTTACATCTATCTATCTCATTCTCTTAATAACTATCTCATTCTTTTCATATTTATCTATCTATCTAATTCTATTCATGTCTATCTATCAATCTCATTCTGTTCAAATCTATCTATCTATCTATCTATCTATCTATCTATCTATCTATCTATCTATCTATCTATCTATCTGTCTCATTATTTTCATTCCTTCTATCTGT
>JBBBDQ010000340.1:5532500-5785000 GCA_037127315.1 Ascarosepion bandense | reverse complement strand
CTTACTAAGTTTTAACTTAAAGTCCAGTCAAAGAAATTTCTGCTAAATCAAAATCAAACCTTCAATTAGGTATGAAAAGTTTTAAAATTAAGCAAATTTAGGCAAAAACGAACAAAAAAAAAAATGTGGGGAAACATAGCTTACTTATTCAAGCCATGATTCCATCCTAAAACACACATTGTTTCTGCCAGTGAGTTGAAAAAAAATAATTTTGAACTTTTTGGCCAGAGAATGACGGGGAAATGGGAGACTATAGCCAATGTGACCTATCAACTAACCTGACTAAACACTGGTATGAACATCACCCAGCACCGGTTACAGAAATAGAAGATGTCACCATTCTATGGGATTACACCATCTACACAGACAGAAAAATTGAAGCAAACAGGCCAGACATTATTGTTAAAAACCAGAAAAACACGAAAAATACGAAAAACCAGAAAAACATGACCTGCGTTAGGTCTCCCCGCAGACTTGGTTGGTAGTGAGACTAAAGCAGAAATCGAAATATGATAAAAAATGACATAATAATAATAAGGATCTTTCAGGCAAATATTATACATAATAATGTGTATCCAAAATGCAGGTTCTGTGATAAATACCAAGAAACAATAGACCATCTAATCTCAGGATGTTCTGTACTTACCACAAATAAATATAAAAATCGTCACGATAGAGTGGAGCAATATTTACATTGGACAATGTGCAAACGCTATGGAAAATATGTAAACAAACACTGATATGAACATCACCCAACACCAGTTACATAAATAGAAGATGTAACCATTCTATGGGATTACACCATCTACACAGGTGTAGAGATATTTTGTTTCGTTGCGTGGCTGTTACGTCCAACTTTGTTTGTTGTTTGTTTTTCTTTTCTTTTTAACCAACGTCTTTCTCCTTGAATTACAATCTTATCTCTGTCTTGGCAAACCATTTCAGAGAAGGAAAACTCTGAACAACAACCCGCAACTCAAGGTGTTAATCGTGCCGAGGAATGAATGGCTACTGCGTTATGAGGTCACAAACGATCCCCTACAGGCTTCGGAACCTTGTTTGTAAAAAGCCCGTTACCCAACGTGCCGGGCAACTTTGGGTGGACTTTTGGACTCGTGCGTTACTTGTGGGAAAATATGAAAATTACAAATAGAAATAAAATGTCTAGTATGGCTCTTCCAGTGGATAAACAGGGAGCCCGTCCTTCAGAAGGGAACCTACCTGAGTTCGAAAAATCTGCCATAGGAACAAACTCCTACACAAAGAATGAATCTTCACGTACCCACAACCAGGATAATCCTAATGATGGCCCTGAAAATTTTCTAGCTAGATCTATAACCGTATATTTAAAGAAAATAATAATAAAATAGTCACGTGAGGAGTACAAAGTCGTTATGACTGCATTTCATGAAGCGTAACCCAAAACTCAAAAAAACATCACTCGCCAAACATATGACATTTGGCGAGAAAAGGTTGGACAAACAAATAGAAAGTATATTGACGAAAATAAATTAACCAACGTACGAAGATACATCATGCGAAATAATCGATTGACAGAGGCTGAAATTAATGAGATAAAAAGAATTGCAACTAGAATAAACGAATGAACAAAATGTGAAAGGGAACTGGAATCAGAAATAAAAAGTTGTAACATCACACAAGCCACGGGTCATAATGTAGAAACCGTGACACGCACAAATCACTGTGAAAATAATGTTGTAAGTTTAGAAGTGCTGGAAAGGTGTGATCTGAGTCAGTTACAAAACGGCAATAAAACGAGTTCAAAACAAATTAAACAGAATTATTTTATGGAAAACAAGAACTGTATACAAGAAGCCAAGAAAGTTATCACGAACCATATAAGTCAGATACAAAATATTACAATGGAGAAACGAGAACAGCTCCCAAAATTACAACCAGCAAAGCATACCTCGAAACTATTAAGCTCTACAATGCAGCACTCAAATTAATTTTGGATGAAGAAGACACTCATATAAATCTCAATGAAGCAATATATGCATCAACAATAGCAGCAACAAAAGATTGTACATAAAATTAAAAACAGGGCAGTCTCGGAGGTATGAAGATCCACCTTGGAAAAGAAAACTAGAAAAAAAATCGAACAACTTAAAAGTGAATTATCAGTACTCGATAAAGTGACAAGAGGAATAAATATAAAAACTAGAAAAGGCAAAAGAGTCGAAAAAATACAACGTTAGAAATGAAAATGAAGTTCTATCAACTAAGGAAAAAATAAAGCAAACCATACAACTGAAGGCTCAAAGAATAAGACGCGATGAAAAAAGCTCAAGATCCTACAGACAAAACAAGATTTTCAAACCGATGTAAAGAAATTTTACAGGGAAATAGGTAAAAAAAATAATTGAAGTGATAGTTCCTCCCAAAATGGAAGAAGTTATACAGTTCTGGGAAAAAATATGGGCTTGACCTAAAGAACATAAGAAAGAAGCAGACTGGATTGCGCAAGAGATAGAATGAATGAAAAATAAACCAGAAGAGACATAGGCTGGAATCATAGAAGAGGATACTAAATGTGCACTGAAAAAAGCACACAATTGGAAATTTCCACGAATAGCTAAAATTCCTAATTTTTGGCTATATTATTTAAATACAGCACATAAAAACTAGCCAAAGAACTTCAAGAAATGGATAACAATCCAACGAAAATTCCTGCATGAATGACCAAAGGAATTACATTTCTTCTACCCAAGTATAGTGACACATATAACCCGAAAAACTACAGACTAATTACATGCCTTCCGACAATATACAAACTATGAACATCTATTTTAACAAAACAGACATATTTCTTCTTAGAAAGAAATGACATATTACCGCTTGGACAAAAAGGGTGCAAACGTTGCTGTTACGGATGTAAAGACCAATTATTTATTAACAGGATGATCTTGGAAAACTGCTTCAATGCAAAGAAAAGTCTTAGTACTGCCTGGATAGATTATCGTAAATCATTCGATAGTGTAACACATTCCTGGATCTTAAAGACTTTAAATATGTACAAGGTATCATCCGTCATCATCAATTTCATCAAACAATGTATGTCGATATGGAAAGTAACCCTTTACCTCAATCATATAAATCGAACCTATAAATCTGTTGAAATAAACATCAAAAGAGTTATATTTCAAGGTAACTCTTTGTCTTCCTTACTATTTTGCATATAATTAATAGGATTAACCAGTCAACTTAACAAGAGAGAATGTGGTTATAAAATTGCTCAAAAGAAAATAAGCTATTTTACATGGATGAATTAAAATTGTATGCTAAGAATGATAATGAGCTTGAAGATCTTCAAACTGTAAAATGCTTCAGTGAAGACATTGGAATGAAATTAAATCTGAATAAATATGCTAAAGCTACAGTTTTACGAGGATCGCTACAACAAACATTCTCAATTAGCTTAGATCCTGCTGTAATAAAAGATTTAGAGCCAGAAGAAGTTTATAAATACTTAGGTGTAAATGAGAGTGAAAACATTTACCATAAAAAATGAAAGATATAGTGCGTAAAGAGTACTATAGAAGGCTACGACTGATATTAAAAACTGAATTTAATTCTCAGAACAGAATTATGGCCATTAATAGCCTTGCCATCTCAGTGGTCTAATATAGTTTCAACATCTTGAACTGAACTCAAACTACATAAGAAGAAGGGATTCTAAAACAAGAAAGCTTCTTTCTAAGCATACTGTAAATCACCCAAAGGCTGATGTAGACCTTCTATACATCAAGACCTCCTATATATTACAAGGCCTATCCTATGATTAAAGTTGACGTGCTGACGTCACACTTAGTAGAGTTCTGTTTTATACGGAGTCCGTTAGCGTTGACTTATTTTCAGAACCAAACATGCCTTCTTCTTGTGTGGTACCACAATGTAAAGGGAATTATAAAAATGGACCGAAAGTTCATTGTTTTTCGTTTCCAAAAAATAAACATTTATTTGATAAATGGAAACATGCCATTAAAAGGGAGAATTTTACCCCAAGTCCATTCAGCAAAGTAAGTAGTTAAAATTTTATCACCATTTATTTCAACAGTCGCTAAAATCAAAATTTGCTAAAAAATTAGTTTTACCGTAGCACAAGAAGAAAGAAAGCACTTTGTTTATATCTTTTAAATTAATACAATAAATTAAGATATTATTTTTATTTCTTTGAATAAAATTGAAATAAAAAATATCTGAAAAAAAAAATAAATACGGCTATTCGTTCGTAAGTTTTTTTTTTCGAAATGTTTTAAAATTTAAACTGAAGTCGAAAAAAGTTGTTAAACATTATATTTTCTAAAAGTATTTGAATTAATATTTTATTGATATTTTATTTCAGAAAATAGTGTCTTTTTTTTCAATGAAATGTTTAAAAATTCTTAGAAAACGAAAGTAAAAACTTTTCTATACTTCTTGCAACTTTATGAATCGTTTTTAAACATGAAAAAATATTCCTGAATTGAATTTTTTTTATTCTTTTTTTTTTGTATTAACACAAACTACAAAATTTATCTTATAGTCAATTTTAAAAGAATTTGTTTTATTTTCAAGGTTTTTTATTTGAAAACTCCGTGAAATTATGTGTTACAAAAAAACAAAAGTCAAGTCACTATTACCGAAAATTTAAAAACTGGAAAATGATGATTTAAACTTTGTTTAAACCTATTATTTCTGACTAAGTTTTGAATTTATTTGAAACATAAAGGCCTAAATCACACCACACTTGAATTTTAAAACCTAACTTTTAAAATATTTAATTTTTAGAAAATATTTAGCACAAAATGAACACCCTCAAAATATATTTTCCAAACATTTTTTCCTATTTTTGATAATTTGAAAGTTATCGATATTAATCCAGAGAAAAAAATTGGAAATAAAAAATTAGAATTTTAACTGAAGAATTCTTTTATAGTTGGTTTAGGGTTTTTTAATCCTTAAAAATTAAAACATTAACCAAAAAAGAGTTTTGCAAAAACACGATTTTTTTTATAAACAGTTTAAAGTTTAACATCATAAATGAAATTGAAATAAAAACATTAATTTTTACTTTCTTTTTTCATTTTTTTACTATTAAAATATTTTAAAAATGTAATTTAATTACCAAATATCCTAGAATTTTTTAAGTGTATCTTTTTTGAAAGGTAAAAAAATATTATCTTTTTATTTCGTCCAGTAGGATTAACAATGGATTCAAAATATGTCAAAATTTTATTTTAAAATTCGAACTCCGTTGTTTGTTTGTTTTTTTAGCAGAATTTCCCTAAAGACATTTGATATTCTTAATAAATCTATTGGATTAAAAGTTCTCAAGACTTTAAAAATTTATTTCAGATTTTAGCTATCCTATCATTAATTCGTTCGATTCATAATTCTTTTTATCCGCTGTAACATAAAACTGGCAATAAAATGTATAAAACTATTACTACTAAAGCATTTTTTTTTGCTGATTCTATTCATTAAATATTGTTTTTCTAATAAATGAATATATATTTTAACTTAAATTAAAATAGGGAAATTCACTTGATTCAGTGAATAGGCGGACTTTGGAATCGTAATACGAAATTTCGAATTCCAGTCTTTCCGTTTAACGTTCACATTTGGACTAATATCCTTGGAAAAGGTACAAATAATTCTCATATTCCCTTCAGCTATGGATTATATAATGCTTTCACTGCCGATGTTATTCAAAAACTGTGTATTGACAAAAACGTTTTTGTTTTCGGCATTAAAGGACCTAAAATAGTTGATATGCAATAACAAAAACAAAAAAAAAACAAAAAACGAAAAATCAATTCATGAGTTTTTGATAGGCATATTTCTTTATTCTACTTAACCCCGATGACTATTTTTTTTTATCCTTAGCGAGTCATTCATTTAACAATTAAGATTTAAAATATGTTGTGGTTTCTTTTGAAAATATTTTTCAGGTATGTGAACTTCATTTTCGACCTGAAGACATAAAAACAGAATCGTCAGCATTTGATAAAAAAACGGGTAAAACTATTACAGTTAAACTTGAAAGACCATGTTTTTATGATGGTGCTATACCTAGGATTCTTCCAAACTGTCCCTCCTATTTATCTTCATCGACCTCCTTTAGAAAATCACCAAACTCCAAGAAAAATCAAAGGGAAAATTTTGATCTGAAAAGAGCTTTAGATCAAAGTATTGCAGATGACCTAGCATACAAAAAACAAAAAATGTTCCATAACATTAATGATATGGAAGATAAATTAAATTTTATCGACAGAAATTATTGGACCATTATTAGGAAACAGGATAAACTTATTATTTGTCATATCATCCAGTCTCCATATCCTAAAATGACCCTGTCTATTGTAATTGATTCCGATTTTGCAGCACACGTGTTCTGTAATGATGTGGAAATTCACAGAATAGGGGAGTATAAGATTCCTAACTTTGTAACTGATGTGAATATTTTTGAAATTTTGATTTCAAACCTTCAAAAAATGGACATAAAAGAACAACAAAGCAAACCGCAAAATGTAATTTCAATATTAAAATTGATCATGTCATTTCTGTTATTACTGCAAGAGGAGTCAAATAAATATTATAGTGCAATTAAATTTATATATGAACAAATAAACCTAATGACACTAAATAAGTTCAATTATTCAACAGAAATGATGATATTTTCTTCATTATTATATAACTGTTCTCCTACTGGATACAGACTGTTGAGAGATTCAAAAAATGTAATTTTACCAAGCTATTCAACCATTAGAAGACTTACCCTATCACCCTCTATGAATCCTGTTGTTGAGCAACATAACAACAATTTTCTAATGTATATAAAAAATAAGTTCAAGTTACTTGCTCAGAAAGATATCACAGTATCTTTACTTGTTGATGAAATTCATCTAAAAGCTTATTTTGATTATAAAGGTGGCAATGTTGTTGGCTTAGCCAATAACACCGATGAGGCAGCAACAAGTGCATTTGCTTTTATGCTTAGTAGTGTGTTATCAAATTATAAGGATGTTATACATATAATGCCGACTAAATGTCTTAAAGCAGAAAATTTATTCAACATAATTAAACGCTTAATAATTGGGTTGGAAGAAATAGGCTTTAAAGTATTGTGTGTAATAATGGATAACAATGCAATAAATAAAAAAGCTATGTCTTTATTTTGTTCCCCAGCAAAACTTTCGATTGTATATCCACACCCAGTTCTGAAGTCTAGACCTCTTTTTTTCATATTTGACTCAGTCCATATTTTAAAATGTATCAGAAACAACTGGCTTGGTCAAAAAGATGCAAGTAAATACATGATATTTCCAAAGTTTTGTTTCAATGGAAATCATGAATTAGATAATGTCCAAAGTGCTCCATTTTGTACCTTACACAAACTTCATGCCCTGGAATCGCAATCACTTCTAAAATATTGTTACAAAATGACTGCCAAGGCACTTTCTCCTAGTAATCTTGAAAGGCAAAATGTTAATTTAGTATTACAAATATTTAATGAATATACTATTCAGGGATTGCTAACTTTAGGAAAAGAAAAATGTTTGCCCAATTTTGCTGAAGTTGCGGAATTTATAAACATATTTTTTATTTGGTGGAATATAATGAATGTGAAAACACCAGTTAAAGGTTGGAATCTTCAAAATAAATATTGCAATCCATTAAAATTAAATGAAGAAAATTATGCATTTCTAACAATATTTTGTAACTGGTTGGAATCTTGGGATAGCATTCCTGGAAAAAGTGGTAAATTAACAAAGGAAACTTTTACTGCTTTACACCATACCACTTATGCCATTTTAGAACTAACACAATATTGTACAGAAGAACTGAAAATGTTGTATATATTACCTGGAAAATTTCAAACTGATCTGGAGGCAAGATTTGGCCAATATCGACAACTTAGTGGTGATCAATATAATATCTCTATCCGTCAATTATTTGAATGTGAAAAAAAACTAAGAATGTTGTCTGTTTTAAAACTTAGCCTGCCTTTTAATAATCAAAGTATTAATTTGAAGAATTTACAAGAGGTGAATTGGAATGAAATGACAGAGGAACAAAATTTAGATGTTTATAAATTTAACATAGACGTAACTGATAATGATGTTCATCAGTGCAAAGAAGTCCTGCCTATTATAATATATTTAGCAGGTTATTGCTGTTATGCTGTTTTTAAAAAAATGAAATGTTATAGTTGTAAAAGTTTAGTATCAGAAAGAGATGATATACTACCTGATATAAACAGTTATTTTCAAGGAATTAATAGAGGTTCTCTGTTATATCCCAATGATGTAACAACAAATTTAGTACTATACAATTATATTGTTATTAATAAACTTGTAAAGAATCCTTCTTTTCTTCATTCAATGAATCAAAGAAAATTGTCTATGTACATAACATTGGATGTTTTGGCTAATGATCAACTTCTTTTTCATGTTGACTCATGTGGTGAAGGTCATAGCATTGAAAAAATAGAAAAAATGATTATCTGGAGCTCTTCTAATGCATTATTAAATAATTTTTGTAGCAAGAAAAATGATAATATTACTTGTAAGAAGTTAAGTAAAAAAAGAAAACTTCAAACATTCAGCTGAATTTTGAGACATAAAAAACTTTTATAAGTTTGATTTAAAAAAAAAACAGTAACTTAAACTTATTTAGTTTGAATTAATTTGCTTGAATTTAAATTGTTGCATTTTTAAATATTTTAATTAATTTGCTTATTTATTGTTGCTTCTTGTTTGTTCCTAAATTCTAATGGTTTCTTGATTGCTATATTTGAGTGATTCTGATTTAAAAATTCTTGCAATTGAAACAAAATGATTGTGATTTTTCATAATTAAATTAAAAATATGAAAATTTAAGCAGTGTTTGTTAAATTTTTAGAATTTAGACTAATAAACGAAAAGTTTTGTCTTTAAAACTGTGTTTACAAACACGACCGACAGTCAGTAGTCAACAATGATGTTTATATTTTCTTATTGTTTTCTTAATTTTATTTAAAATTAATAAAACCAGCATAAATCAAAACATGTGTCTTTCTTTCTTTCTTTCTTTCCGTGACGTCACATTTCATTTGCTTAGGCCTTGTAATATATAGGAGGTCTTGCTATACATACACCGTAAAGAAGTTGGAAGAGGTATTATTTAGCTAGAATTGTCATACAAGACAACAACTATTGGCTCACTAACATATATAGAAACAACAAAGGACTGCATGATACAATAAGTCAAACAACATGAAAACAGAAAGAAAAAATATTCAATAATGATGGAAGGCAGTACATACAAACGAGAATTACATTTAGTAGATTCTGTAGAAAAGCAAAATGGATGTCAAGAATTAACTATTGTGGCAAAAATATGAAAATGAAAGCCAAAGATAAAGCTCTTGAACAGATGAAACAACACTGGCAAAACAAACCTCTGCATGGCCAATATCCAGAACGTACTAATAAATCCAATTTTGATACAGTTAATACTCATCGATGGTTACGTGCATCTGGATTAAAGTCTGAGACTGAAGGTTTTATTCTTGCAGTCCAAAATCTTTTCACTCGGAACTTTCAGGCAAATATTATACATAATAATGTGGATCCAAAATGCAGGTTCTATGATAGATGCCAGGAAACAATAGACCATCTGGTCTCAGGATGTTCTGTACTTACCCCAAATGAATATAAAAATCGTCACGATAGAGTGGGGCAATATTTACACTGGACAATGTGCAAACACTATGGCAAATATGTAAACAAACACTGATATGAACATCACCCAACACCGGTTACAGAAATAGAAGATGTCACCATTCTATGGGATTACACCCTCTACACAGACAAAAAAATTGAAGCAAATAGACCCGACGTTATTGTTAAAAACCAGAAAGAGAAAACTTGCCTATTAATTGAATGGCTTGTCCAGCAGATTGCAACATAGCAACCAAGAAATTCGGAAAACTGTCAAAATATAAAGACCTGGAAATTGAAATAGAAAAAATGTGGAAATTGAAACCAAGAATCGTACCAATGATAGTAGATGCCCTTGGTATGATAGAAAATGGAACAAAACAACACATTGAATGAATTCCTGAAAACCCCAGCTTAAAAGATATACAAAAGATTGTCTTGTTAAGTACAGCCCACACACTAGGGATGTTAGAGGATATATAAAAACATGAAATGGATCCATAACAACAAACCACGACCTGCCTTAGGTCTTCCGCAGACTTAGTAGTAAGTGCGACCATAGCAGAAATGGAAATATGATGAAAAATGACAGCATAATAAAAATTATAATATAAATGAGTCTGTACATTGTACAAATTTCTTTCTTCCTTACAAAAATCAAAATTGATTTTAACATTGAGGAATATAAATGAAAAATAAATAAAGGAGTGTGATCTGAATTCTCCCACCCAGACTCCAAAACCTGATCAATAAACTCTGGACTGTTATCGTTCACTTTCATCTTTAATAAATTCAAGCCATTTTTCTTTTATCGTTAAAATACTGGCTTAATTCAAAAATTTACAATGGCTTTTTCTTTTAAATAATTTTCAAATTATCGGTGTGAGTTAAAAGTATCACCGTTGGCCCCAACTTCCTAAAATATGTACGAATTTGAAAATATTTGTGTACGCGTTCATCGAGTATTCATTGATATTATTGAAATTTACATGTACATTGTATAGGATGAAATTTTTGTTAGTATCAAACAAACAAAAAAAAAACAAAAAAACAAAATGAGGAAAATATTAATTATCCTTTATAATGCATTTCCTGCATATTTCCGTCGAAATCAACACGTAGCGAAATATTATTTCAAAAAAGAAAAGCTGAAAAGTTCCCGGACGTACCAAATGCAAAAACATAAAGTTTGATCCTTTGGCCAGATTTTGAAACCAATACCTTTTCAGTACTTTTTTGTGTGTCTGCGAAATTATATATATATATGCGATTAAGGTAGAGAATGTTCTCACTTTGCTGAGCAGAGACATGCTGACTTCGAAGTTACGTGAGGGCACCATCAAGGCTAAATTTTCCATCTGCTGTCGAGTTCAGGTTTTTTATTATTTATGTGTAATTTGAAATTTCTTGATGGGTGTGGTCTACAATGTACTTAATTATTTTTATTCCTTTTGTTGTGTTGGCTTCTTTTTAGTGTTGCATTTTTTATTGTGCAGGTGGCTGAATTCTTTTTATTGCTTTTTACTGTGCGCATGAATGGGTGTCCGCTTAATTGTTTTATAATCATTTGGTTTCTTCTAGGTCAACCTCTTTTTTACAACCCATTAATTTTTTCCTTAAAAGAAAAAAGAAAAAAGAAAAAAAGAAAAAAGAAAAATAAATAGCTGTGTGTAATACAGTGGATATTGGCTCGGAATGAGAAATCGGTAAGTCAAGTTCGAATTCCAAGTGAATTCTTTACATTCTCTAACGCGCAAATATCCTTGAGGATGTTATTAAAGCGCCGCTTTTTCTTCCAGCTATGGGTTAAACAGTAGGACAGATTGGTTTCTATAGCCCTTGTTGACAAACAGTCTACCGCATAAAGTAATGACAACCTGCTGCGGGAAAATCTTCTGCTCAGTCAGTCATATATCTTTCGAAACATGATCGTCAATGTGTGTAACACGTATGGCTCTTAACTGACTTAACAACCGCTCACCGAAAAAGTATGATTTATAACCTCTCTAAAAAAAATTACTTGTGTATAGAGCGACTCCCTATTTTTTGCACAAAATCTGATAAAAAATACTCGCATGTTCTTTTTTTATGTACAGTGTCATTTTAGGACGTATGTTATCACGGACTTTCACTTGCCCCTATCCCTTATCGCTCTCAACACTTTTCCTCTTACTATTTCTTTCAATCCACCTGTCCAAGGCATGAAGTATGCAGGCGCTTTGCTGCTAGTATAAGTTCTTCATTATTCTGGTGGTTTTTTTCCGAATATATCAAAGTAGCCGAGCATCTCTATCAATTCTTTATGGTGTACTTTGTAGAACGCTTTTCTTAGACTATAAAATAGAGGTACACATCCTTCTGCATCTATATTTCTCTTTTTGATAATATTTTGAGTATAACTATCGCGTTCCTTGTTCTGGTGTCTTTCTCGAACACGAACTGTTCTTGTCTTAACTCTGGCCAAATTCTTCTGCGTGCTCAGTTCATCAGAACCCGGACGATGAGTTTTGTTATGTGGCTCATTAACCTGATTGTTCGATGGAGTTCACTTTCCTTCTTATGTAATACTATGAAAATGGATCTGCTTGGGTCCCCCGTTATATTAGCTCTGTTGTAGATTTCATTTATTATTTCTCTGATCCGGTCAACACCAAAATCGTCGAAGGTTTTCAGCATCACTATTGCAATACTGTCTTGTTCTGCAGCTTTGACCAGTGCAGCTGCCACTTCAGTTTTCAGTCATTCTGGTCCGTCGGTATTTCTCTATATTGCCGGTTCCTCTCTCTTGTTGTGGAAGAGATCTCCGATATATTTGTCCCAACGCTGAAATATTTTTTCTTTTTCTAATATAAGTGTTCCATCCTTGTCGAGGAGCATGTTTTTTGTCCTGTTATTTCTCTTATTTTTTTTAATGCATGCCTCCTTTATTAGTTTGTACAATCTCTTTATTCCTGCACATTTGTTGTTGAGATGTTCCTCTTTCGCCTGTCTGCATTTGCTTCTTATTTATTTATTTTTTTTTGTCCTATATTCCGTTCCATGTCTTGGCATTGTTTTCTGTCTCCTTTGTATCATGTCAAGAATATCCTTGGGGTTTCACTCATATTTCCTCCTACATCCGTTTTTCTTTTGGGGGTGATGTCGTTTGCTGATATCACTAGAATTTCTCTTAGTGCGCCCCATTTCGAGTTGCCGTTTCTAATTTTTTTTCGCATTTTCTTTTCACGCTGTCCGTATATTTTCCTTCAGCTTAAGATCATTCACGACTCTGTTGTATTGCACAGAACCAACTAAACCAAAATAATGGGCCACAGTTATTCAAACGACCTTCCTTAGGTTCTGAATTCCGAATTGTTCTTTTCCTAAACTGGTTGCACTCTGGCCAAATGGATATAGCGGCATGGAATGCGAAATATGCAGTCTAGTCAAGTTCGTTACATTCACTGATGAGCAAATACTTTTGGGATAGATATGAATCCATCTCTCTTCTCCCAGCTATGGGTGAATAGTAAGAGAGACTGGATCCTATAGCCTTGGCTAGCAACCAGTCTAGAAGAAAGAAAATATTAAAGCTGTTTAAATATTATTAACATTCAATTAAAAGGAAGTGTTGTGTAGAGTTTTTATATGAATCCTATGCTTTCATCAGTTTCCGGAATGGAATAATTTTTCGAATTGTACGACATACCAGCAAAACAAATAAACAATAAAAACAGAAGAAAAAATTGAATCAAAGAAGCGCCTAGAATGAAATTAAAATTAGTGATTAGAATTATAAATGATGGACAAAATAACAGGTGAAGAGATTACCTTGGCGAAGATGAAGATTACTAAGAAGCACTTGACATTAAGGGCAGCAGGAAGATCAACATTCGATTTTAAGATATATATTCTATATTGAATGTTGGATGTCTTCTTCTGATGACCGAACATTGCTAAATTTTCGAAAAACAAAACAGTTTTCGTAAGATCATACTCTTCCTTCCTCACCCAAATCTCATTTTGTAATTTTATATTCTGTGCGTGGGTGCGTGCGTGTGTATGTGTGTTGTGTATATGTGTTTTGTGTGAAGAGCATTTATTTTTGTTCGCTTTAAAAAAGTTGTTTTTTTATTTTTTTATTCTATCTGGTGCAGAAGATACGATTCTATTCAATTCTGAGACATAAAGATAAACACGTGACATAAGAAGTGGTTTAGATTAAATGAAATCAGTCTGGAGTTATAGTATTTGGCAACATTGAAAAGAATTTCTTTCCTTGAATGTTACTGCCAGAATTTTTTGTATCGTCGTCGTCCGATATTTTCCTGCTTTTTTTCGATTTTTGTTCTGTCCACCGTTAATTATCGATCAAGTGTTTGCTCAGAATATGAACATTTATCTTGAGTTGTATATTCCTCACCGTCACCAATGATGTGTTCGATTTAAGGAACAACAATTATCGACAGAATAGAAATTGTTCACTGATCGACTCCTAGGTTTAAAGAAACTTTCTAAATGTCGCTGCAATTTAAAGATTCCTTGTTTTTGATTTACATAAAAAGAATAGAAATTTGTTTAAAAAATGCGAGGAAAATTCATGAGAAAATGAATGCAATATGACCTCACATACATTCCCATAATTAGAAATTAATGTCAGTTATATTTTTGTGTATATGCGCGCCTATGGTTCTGCCATTTTCGTAATTAATTGTAGTGCAAATGAAAAAGTAGTCTTATACGTGTCATGTCCTGAAAGGACATGGATGATTATATCTCTTCCCGAATTCCTGCAACGTTTATTCCTTTCAATCAGCCAGGTAAGTGCCATACGTTATACACGCTTGGACGATCATGTCTCAAAAGTAGTAATTAGTCGGATTTCAGTTTATAACTTCCAAATATTATATTCAGTCAACCAGTTAAATGCCATACGTGACACACGCTTGGGCGATCATGTTCTGAAAGAGACATGATTGACTGAGAACAGAAATTTTTTTTCGCAATAGGTTGCTATTACTTTCTCCAAGCCAAGGCGATAGAACCCAATCTGTCTTGCTATTTAATTTATAGCTAGAGGGAGAAGTGACGGATTAATAGGGCATTTGCGCGTAGGTGAAAGCAACGAATTTAACTGAAATTCGAACTCTGCTCTTCGATTTCACAATCCGAGCCGATATCCACTGCACCGCAATGCACATACTATAACTTTCTGTTTTTCCCCATACACACATCAACTAGTTTACTAATTGTTTACCTTTGCAATGATTTCGGGCACTGGTGCAATAGTTAACAAGCATGTTTTGATATATCAGTCACGATGAGTTCAATCCTTACTCACTGCTCTATACTATCGGCCTTGTACCATAATTAAGCTATTTTTAGTAAATTGCTATATGTCCAGCAAGTGTTTGTTTTTGCCAAATCTTCTTTCCTTAGTATTGGTTCTCCATATATTTTATTCATGTCTTTCTCACTGTAAGTATAATTTTACTTGTTCCTATTTTTCTTAATGATTTTTCGTTGCTCCCATATTCTGTTCAGAGCAGGTGGAGAATAAATCCACTTACCTTCAAAATGGCCGAGGGTATGCACCTTCCGATGCCATTGGCCCCATGATACAAATAAAAATAGGGGCAGACTTATTCTATTGTTTATAAAGTTGATGAAATAGCCCGGATGTACTGCCTATGACGTTCATGGTATAACCCGGGGGTGCTGGCTACGGATTAGTGTACCTACCTTCGAAGGCATATAAAGGAAACAAGAGGGCAGTGCTCAAGAAAGGGAGGAAACTGATGACATGGACGAGTGGATTGGCGCCTTCTTGGACTTACGGTTCTGTGAATTTGTGAGAGTTTTAGTATTTTCATTACCCTTTTATTGAACTAGATCGCTCTGTATCATTAAGTTTCTTCTTCGTATTAAAATTTCAAGCATTACTAACCACTGCTCTACGGCAGGACCTTTGAATAATGCATTTAATATAAAAAATACAAAAGAAATATTGAAAAGATTCAAATAATGTTTATGATTCTGGAGGCAGAGAATTTACGAAGTGAACAGGGCTGAAAACTTCTCAGCACATCTTTACTTAAATGTGCTTTAATGTTAGATAAGAAAATTTTCGATTTTCTTGTTTGTCAGGATCGAATAATTAAATCGATACTTGTCCCAAAATGTTTGACATAGACAACAGAATTTATACGCTAAAAATTTTCAAGAACGATTTTAATTAGATCCTACAAAGAAAACGAAGTAAAATGAATTTCACTGAATGTACATATTTTTAATTAGAAAGATAATAATTGCTTATTGCATAATTATTTTTTATTTTATTTTTGACGTTTGTTTACTGGCCACGTGGGAAATGAAGGTAATAATAACGACTTCATATTTGTTCTTTTACTTTCTATTATTGAACCTAAATATCACTAGTTGTTTCCTTTGGAGATTGCTTGTACACATGTTCACAAAGTTCGTGAGTAGCCCAAGGTGGAGTGTTATTATTAAAACGGTTATGGTGAATTAGTTGTGTGATATGAATGAATGAGGAGGTGATACGAATTGAAGATTGTGTATAAGGAGGGTAGATAACTTACCCTCCTAAGATTCTCGATAGTGAACTTCTAGATACTAATGACGTTGCTTGGATAGTAAGAGTCATTTCCCTGATTTCTGTTTCCTACAGCCTAATGTTTCGCATATTCGAAATAATTCCAAGCACTCTGATAGCTATTGACTGTCACCTTCATGTTCCACATTTTCTTCAGTTCACGGATAAGGTCATTATATATATATATATATATATATATATATATGTATATATATATATATATATATATATATATTTGTATTTTCTTTCAGCTGGAACAACGAAATCCCAAATCAGCAACTTTTTTGTTGTTGCTAATGACGGCTAGATCTGCTAAGCTTTCCTGGACCGAGTGATTTATTTGAAACTCAATGCATTTTATTTTCTATAATAGACCCCGGCTTGTAACTATACAAGTTATCTATGTGATCAGAATATAGACACTTACGCAGTTCTCATTGTAACACCATGGATATCATGTGATACTTATTCTTGTAATCTTTTAGAGCCAAATTCACTCCTAATTTGACTGATGGTTTCATTTTTCTTGCTGTTTTTTTTTGTTTTATTTTTATATTTTTATAGTTGATTCTTATATTGTCTTATGGGCTGCTTTTAAGAAGGACTCATTTTCTCTCATGGTTTGATCTGCGCACCTATGTCCTTGTAGATGTATCCGACATTCCTTCGATTTGTTTTCTAAACTGTTCATATTATTGTCTTTATTTATATTTCAGAATTCTTTTTCTTGAACCTTTTTTTATTGCCCTCTCTGTTTCTTTCACTCTCGATAACCTTTGCATCTTAGTGACTCTATTGCCTTCCTAGAAGAGACAAGGGTGAAACGCTTAAAAACAAAAACATATTTCAATTTTTCTTTTCAAGGGTACCCCACAAAAAAAACAAAAAACAAAAAAACAAAACAGGAAATTTAATAACAAAAAATGACTGTTTATTTAAATGTTGGAATTTTTATTACAGTTATTTGAAACAAAAACAAAGGATATAATTTTAGTGGCTTAAAACAAACCATAAACTCAAATGTTAAGCGTGGTATTAAAACTAAAGAACTCTAGCAAAAGTTCTTCGTATTTTTCAGTCCCCAAATTAAATTTTCTTTCTTAAAGAAAACAATCATCTCGTGTTGAAAACTGCGGTATTCTGGTACAACAAATTGTTAAAAATTGATATGTTAGTTAATTTGATTAGTTCAATCATATAATGAAATATATAGGTTTTTTTTTCTATATAAGTTTTATTTTTCGGTTGTGGCGCTTTATGCTTCTTCAGCAATGATTTTTTAAAATTTCTTCTTCAGTTTGAGAATGAGACCAAGTGTTGCACAAAAGTCAGTCAGTCTGTTAAGTGACATACGTGATACAGGCTTGGGCGATCATGTCACAAAAGAGACATGACTTACTGTGCGGAAGATTTTTAAGTTGCTATTACTTTCTGCTGTTGACTAATTGCCAATCAAGGCTATCAAACTCAATCTGCCCTGCTATTTAATCCATATCTGGAGGAAAAAGTGACGGATTACCACCTTTCCCAAGGGTATTTGAACGTAAGCGATGCAAATGGAATTTGAACTCGACTCTCCGATTTCTCGTTCTGAGCCGACATCCACTGCGCCAACCACGCACGTCTCAGAGACGATGAAGAAAAGTGCTGATAAAACAGCCCACTTGATTTCCTAAAAGTGATAATATTAATCATTCGATTGGGTAGCACATTAATGGAGTTTGGGTAGTGTAGATCAAATTTAAGAGGAAGAATTTCCGCTTCAAAAATTCCCAAAGATAACAGCAAACATAAGTTATAGAATAACATTATAGAATAACATTACTGAAGATTCTATAATGCGCCTGAATGTTTTGAATATTCATGCTAATCGTAGTATTAGATTAAATTGTAAAATCAGAAGCAATACAATTCCTATATAATGTGAAGAGAAAGACAAAGATAAACAAAATTAAGCGAGATTAAAAATGTGTATTTTTTCACCAAGAAAACAGCCAGTTATTTTCGACGTTCACTTGAAGAAAATTATAATCATGAGGATTAAGCCACAAAAATAAAATTCATATGAAAATGGAAAAAAAAGTTCTGCTTGAAGCAAAGATATTGTGAATGCTCAAATAATTAAGTTAATTACATTTTCTTTAAAAGTTCTACACTACGAATTGATTATCTGTAATCTGAATGACTCATGAATAGGAGAGAGTTGAAGTGGCAGTTACGACGAGACTGAATCACCTTTTTATTATATATTTTTCTGCTCACTTGAATGTTCGTCACTGATGCCTTCCTATCTTTGGTCAGAGTGTAGTAACTGCTCAAATATGGGATTTTAAAATAACGCTTTCTGACCGAGAAAGCCACATAATATTTTAAGCAGGAAGGAAATATGAAGGGAAAAAACTATAAAAGACAAGAGGCAAAAGAACTGAAAATCGAAAAGAAAATTACAGAAAAGAATATATATATATGTGCGCGTTCAAATCGTCGGTATATCGTGTGAAACTTGGGTGGCGACTACGGCCATTCTTTCAAAGGATATAACGTTGTCAAGCGTTTTTTCTCTGTCTATTTAATCTAGGCGTAAAGGATTTTAATGAGTAGGTAGTTACTCGCCTTTAGGTCTTGTTTTTTTTTAATTGCTGTCATTGTTCAAAATTTTATCTTGTTCAAGCGTCCGTTTTGACAAGTCCGTTGGTTCTAGCAACAGTTTCGTTTTTCTTAATATATATATATAGAATATATATATATATATATATATATATATATATATATATATGTGTGTGTGTGTGTGTGTGTGTGTGTGTGTGTGTGTGTGTTGGACACATGTGAGTTTTACTTTGTCGTTTATGCATGTTTGGTTAAAGGCCAAAAGTTTTCATTAAGGATAAAATATGCTATATATATGTATTTATATGTATGTATGTATGTATGTATGTATGTATGTATGTATTTTTCTATATTTTGAACCATTTCTTAGTTCCTGATGCATATTTAAATTTAAATTATCCAGTAGTTTATAGCAGTCGATAGCATTCAGATATTCAACAGTAAATATATATATATATATATATATATATATATATATATATATATATATATATAAATTAAAAAAGGATTAATTCAATGATGTTGAATGACCATTTCGATATGAAGATCCCCACGGGGGATAACACATCACCTCAGCAATAGAAAAATCCTTTCAGAAACTGGAGAAAAATCAGTGATTTTTCTCCAGTTTCTGAAAGGATTTTTCTATTGCTGAGGTGATGTGTTATCCCCCGTGGGGATCTTCATATCGAAATGGTCATTCAACATCATTGAATTAATCCTTTTTTAATTTATATTTGCTCTGTAATATTTTATTACATGGAGCTCTCTTCCTGTATCATTTTTTAATATTAAAAAATTTTTGAATATTAATTAGGATCGGGTTTTTGGAATTTACCTTCCTGCTTTTTTCCCTTGGATTAAAGTATCTGAATTAAAATATATATATATATATATATATATATATATATATGTGTGTGTGTGTGTGTGTGTGTGTGTGTGTGTGTGTGTGTGGTGAAATATGTACCGGAAATCAGAAAAATATTCCCAAACATAGAAGTAAAATAGATACAAGCTCCTTAAAAAACTTTTTCATTGGTCTTTAATTAAACACACACACACACAGTATTTGGTCATAACTGGGACCCTAATAGAGGCTACCTTCTCCCGTCAGAGGAGACCACAGCAATTAAGAAGTGCTACCACTCCCCTGAAAATCTCCAACTCGCCGATCAGAGGCATTGTTTTCGGATGTTTTCGTGTTCGGCTTTTACTTTTAGCTTGTATGAATGCCAAAAGAACGAAAATATTATATCATGTGAAAAAGTAAAAAGCCAGTTGAAAACAAAGCAAAAGAAAAAAAGGAAAGAAAGAAATAATTAACATATATTACTTGACTGCTTTGAACAACGCCATTTCTTGGCGTCACAAAAATACGACACCCAACATAACTTGGTCGATTTTCCGCCGCCATGATTGCTTGACAACGAACCTGCGTCTAGTAATGCAATTCTCACAACAGCTTATAGCCTTACTCAAGAGTGATTCGAATCACTTTATGTCTATCAAAATATTAAGACTCGACAATGGGATTCAGACAATTGCCGCTTAAAATAGCTGGTGGAGGAGAATTTAATCAAAATGTCGTCTGCTTGCTTGGATTTTTCTTTTTCGCACTTTGAACATTTTACGTTCAAGGCTTTTCTATTATTTTTTTTTTAATTGGCGAGGTGCTTGTTTGTTTGTTTGCTTGTTTGTCTTATGCTTTTGGGGCAACGTTATTCGAATCAGATTTTTGATTGATGCTAAAAAATCTAAAAAGAAAGAAATACAGTCGCATAATCGACACAAATATGAAAGTTGATAAAGTTTAATAACGAAAACTTGAAGACTTGAATATCAGAAGAAAAAAGGAAAAATATCTGCCAGATGAGAAAGTAAAAAGAAAACTTTTATGACAGTAAAATAAAAGACACGAGAAAAATACAAAAATTAGAGGAAAATGAAGTAAAGCTAAGCACTATGCTGAACAGTACAAAACATGACAAAGAATATTGTATTGCTCTCATCTTGGTTGATATAGGTGCTATAATAGACACAATGTTTCGACTAAGTACCCTCTGGTTATCATCAGGTGTCCATAGATTGGCTGATATGGATTATCTCGTTGATTATTGCAAAATATCCTGTGAAATCAATTATCATTCTTTCTTGTTGGATTTTTTTTGTACTCTCACTACCAAAACCAAGAATCGAACTCATGACCACAAGGTGATACTAACACATGTATTTCCAACTACTACATCCATTACGCTACCGCCTCGAAGGAATTTGATAGTTTACTTTTGGAGCTTTTCATATTCAGTGTCAGGTGGATTTCGAGATGAGTAATTTTCAATAATCTTGGAATTATTTCGAACTTTCCTTCTCATCTTGGTTGATATAGGTGTTATAATAGACACAAGGTTTCGACAGGTGACCATAGATTGGCTGATAATGATTATCACGATTGATGGTGGAATCCCATAGAATAATCTCACTGCTGCCTGGATAGATTATTGTAACGTATTCGCTAGTGTACACCGTTCCAACATTTTGAAGTGTTTAAATATATATAAGGTGTCGCCCGTGGTTATCAATTCCATCAAACAATGTATATCGATATAGATAACATCATTTCACCTCAATCATATAAATGGCATCTATAAGTCCGATGAAATAAACATCAACTGCGGAATATTTCAATGCGCTTCTTTGTCTCCTTTACCATTTTGTATATCCTTAATAGCATTAGCCAGCCCTCTGAAATGTTAGAATATGCCTAAAAAATATCTGAAAAAAAATGAGTCATCTATTTGACATAGATGATTTCTTGTCATCGATGGAAGTTGTTTGCTAGGAATGACAATGAGCTGGAAGGTCTCCTGAAAACAGCAAGACGTTCCATATTCCAGTGACGATATTGGAATAAAATTTGATTTGGATAAATATGCTAAAGTCACAATTTTACGAAGATCAATAAAAAACTCCTCCTCTATTAGCTTCGACACTGGGGTAACAATCAAAGATTTAAAGTAAGAAAAAACTTATAAGTACCTTGGTGTAAATGGGGATGGAGGAATTCATGGAGTGATAATAAAGCCGGTGTTGATAAAGTTAATACTCATCAACGGTGATGAGCATCTGCGTCGAAGGCTGAAACGAAAGGCTTTATTCTTGCAGTGCAAGACCATAAACTTTAACTAAGATCTTTCAAGCAAATAGCATGCAAAATATTGTGGATACAAAATACTGGTTCTGTGACAAATACTAGGAAACCATAGTCCACCTAATCTTAGGATATTGTTTAATTGCGCGAAATAAATATAAAAACCGTCACGATAGAGTGTGGCTATATTTACACTGGACAATGTACAAACACTTTGAAAAAGATGTTAACACTGGTATGGACATCATCCAGTATCAGTTAGAAAAACAGAAGGCATCGTAAATCTATGAGATTCCACCATCTTTACAGACAAGAAGACTGAAGCAAATAGGCCGGATATAATTGTCAATCATCCAAAAGACAACACTGGTCTATGAACTGGTATGGCATGCACGGCCGAATGTAACATAGCAACCAAGGAACTTGAAAAAATATCGAATTCTCTAGACCTGGAAATCTAAAAGGAAAATATGTGGAAATTGAAAACAAGATTAATACCAGTAATAGTAGGTGCACTTGGAATAAAAAAGAACAAAAACGGATTTAAAAAAGTCCCTAGAAATCCCGACTAAAGAAAAATACAAAAATTCTTTTAATAAGTAATAACTATACATAAATAAGAACTTTGTCTATGTAATGCTAGTGATGTTATTAGATTAAAAAAATTAATGAAAAGTAGCCTTAATAACGTACCATCCTTAGGTTTCTTGCAGAATTGTTAGATAGTGAGGCCATAGTAGAAATCGAAATATAATTATATGACAATAATAATAATATTTACATTGGACAATGTACAAACGACTATGGAAAATATGTAAACAAACACTGGTATGAATATCACCCAGCTCCGGTTACAGAAATAGAAGATGTCAGCATTCTATGGGATTACACCATCTACACAGACAAAAAAATTGAAGCAAATAGGCCGGACATTATTGTTAAAAATCAAAAAGAAAAAAACTTGCTTGTCCAGCGGATTGTAACATAGCAACCAAGAAATTCAAAAAACTGTCAAAATATAAAGACCTGAAAATTGAAATAGAAAAAATGTGGAAATTGAAAACAAGAATCGTGCCAGTGATAGTAGGTGCACTTGGAATGATAAAAATGGAACAAAAAATTGCATTGAAAGAATCCCTGGAAACCCCAGCTTAAGAAATATACAAAAAATTGTCTTGTTAAGTACAGCCCACAGACTGAGGAGAACTTTGTCTATGTAACGCAAGGGATGTTAGGGAAATGTGAAAAAAATATGAAATGGAGTCATAACAACACATCACGACTTGCCTTATGTTTTCCTGCAGACTTGGTAGGTAGTGTGACTATAGCAGAAATCAATTTATAATGAAAAATGACATAATAATAATTGTCGTGACTTTGTCATCAAGTTATAGTAGTCCGTTGGGGCTTAAAATAAAGACATAAAAACGGAATAGTGTTAAACAAATATATTACAATGACAGTAGTACAAACATATACCAATGAACGTTGATTAGTGCGGATTATTATGCTGGGATAGATTCCATTCTCTCTCTACCTCTCTTACTCTTTGTGTCTTACTCTCTGCTTCTACAAAGCAGAACTGCTACTTATATATATCTTGGACATGTTCATGTGTCATATGGGTGAGTCCCCATAACCCCTCTCCTAAGTGTTAACTCCACAGAACTCTTAATATTTTTTTCTTTTTTGGATTCACGACAAGAAACTCCGTCGTTTCCCTTTTTCTTTTTACACGGCGCTGTTCCGGGGTCACTTGTGGTATTGGTATGTCAAAAGTATCATACATGATATCCATTTCTTCTTTTTCTTCACATAGACGTTCGTTGAAGCCCATTGACTGTACACAATTTTTGACAAGGCATCGGTTTTTTTTCTAGTCTGTCGAGTTCGTAATTTATTTTTGGTAAAAAGACAAAAGACGCTTTACGTTTTTTCATAAACACTAGCTGAATGTCATCTTTTAACTGGAATTTTGCCGTCATCTTATTACACCGACAAAGACCCCAGAAAAAAACTTCCGAAAAAGTTCCTTTTAAGTTTTTTATTAAACTATTTACTTCGGTGGTCAGGTTTTCTAATTTTTGGCAATTGAATTAAGGTCTTACAAATTAAATTTTGTCATCTAGTCGGTACCAAATACATTTTCTGTATTTTTTAAAACAATTTTGTTTAGTTTGACCATCCTTCCTTGAAATGTTACATTCGTAATAAGTTTTCCTGTAAACTTGATTTCCTTCCCTGTGACGAACGTGGCTATTTTATAAGTTCTTAGCAAGGTTGGTTTTCCAAACTTTTTCTAAGTATGTAGATTTATAATTGTTAAATCTGAACCAAAATTCAACTGCAATTTAATATTTTATTTTATTTAGAATTTGTACTTGTAAGTACTTCCTAAAATTTAATCCGTCTTGTTGATCTCCTTTTTTACGTAGCTATTAACCATTTTTCTCGCCCGACAATGTGAGCTCTTGTGCCTGATACGCTTGAAATTTAGACATTTTTTTCCAGTAAGGGCAGTCTTTGTACCAATGTAATAATCCACAAATGAATCACGGGTTAGGAAGGAAATTGTCTCGTTTATATTTTTTTGTGATTTTGATTTCAGGGGAAAATCAATTTATTTTTTTCTTCGGCGTACTTTTATGTGAGCTATGCCAGACTTCTCAATAGTTTTCGAATTTATGCGTACGCTGACAATCTCTGACAATCTTTGCTATTTGTTGGAGAGTAAGGTTTGGCTCATTTTCCAATTTATTTAGAACTCTACGTCTAATTTCAGCATCTTTAGCTGAAACGAGTCCCTGAACACTTGAAATTATTTGCACTCAATTCTGACAGTTTGAAATCGTCACAATGCTTGTTCGTGACCGACGCTAACGTTCTAAAATCTTCACAAGTTTTTCTGGTTAAATTCATACATTTCCACCTCTTATGAAAAAGTGAAGTTTTAGGACTAAAATGTTCTGATAGAAGTTTAACCGGTTCAGTGAATGTCAATTCGCTTGTTTTATGGGTAAAATACAATTCACAAATTTGGTGTGCTCTGCTGTGCCCAGTTTTCGGAGAAGAAGGCGAACTTTCTTACAGTCCGGCCAATTTATGCAATCTGTCGAGTATAAATCCTCGAATGTTTAAAAATAGGATGTAATCATGATCTGGGGCGCAATAAACACTTTTACATATTCTCCGGACGAGGATATGTTTGTGAGAACGTATTTTTGTTTTCACTAATGTATTCTCAGTTTTTCAGTTTAAGCGAGTTTCATTGCTCTTGCTGAGTCTGCAGTAAAATTTTTTCGAGTTTCTGACGTTTGATTTCCGTTTGTTTTTAACATTTCAGTCGTTCTTTCGCAGTTTGTTTTTCTTGCCATTTAAATTCCTGTTGGTCTTGCTTTTCATGCCATTTAACCTCCCGTTGGTTTTGCTGTTCAAGTTAGAACTTAAGAAATGGAGGATTTATATTTAGCCATGTTTATACGTGTCTTTTTTTTTTTTAAAGATACCTGAATAAAAATGAAATTCAAATGAAAACTTTTCTTTTCTTTGAATAATAATAATAATAATAATAATAATAATAATAATAAAGCAGACATATTTATTCTTAGAAAGAAATGACATGTTACCGCTTGAACAAAAAGGGTGCAAACGTGGCTGTTATGGTTGTAAAGACCAATTGCTGATTAACAAAATGATCCTGGAAAACTGCTACAGTACAAAGAAAAATCTTAGTACAGCCTGGATAGACTATCGAAAGGCATTCGATAGTGTGCCACATGACTGGATTTTAAAGACTTTAAATATATACAAGATATCGCCCGTCATCATCAATTTCATCAAACAGTGCATGTCTATATGGAAAACAACCCTTTACCTCAATCATATAAATGGAACCTATAAGTCTGATGAAATAAACATCAAAAGAGGTATATTTCAAGGTGATTCTTTATCTCCCTTACTATTCTGCATATCATTAATAGCACTAACCAGTCAACTTAATAAGACAGATTGTGGCTATAAAATAGGCCAAAAGAAAATAAGCCATCTATTTTACATGGATGACTTAAAGTTATATGCTAAGAATGATAATGAGCTGGAAGGTCTTCTGCAAACTGTAAAATGCTTCAGCGAAGACATTGGAATGAAATTTAATTTGAATAAATGTGCTAAAGCTACAGTTTTACGTGGATCAATACAAGAAACATCCTCAATTAGCCTAGACCCTGCTGTAACAATAAAAGAATTGAAACCAGAAGAAGCTTATAAATACCTAGGTGTAAATGAGAGCGTAAACATTCACCATAATAAAATGAAAGAAATAGTGCGTAAAGAGTACTATAGAAGGCTACGAATGATATTAAAAACTGAATTAAATTCACAGAACAGAGTTATGGCCATTAATAGCCTTGCAATCCCAGTTGTCCAATATAGCTTCAACATCTTAAACTGGACTCTAAACGACATCAGGCGAATGGATGCTAAAACAAGAAAGCTTCTCTCTAAGCATAAGATGCATCATCCAAAGGCTGATGTAGACCGTCTATACATACCCCGTAAAGAAGGTGGAAGGGGTCTTATTCAGCTGGAATTGTCATACAAGACAACAACTATTGGCTTACTAACATACATAGAAACAACAAAGGATTGGATGATACAATTAGTAAGGCAACATGAAGTAAGAAAGAAAAAATATTCAATAATAAAAGAAGGCAGTAAATACAAACAAGATTTACAGTTAGTAGATTCTGTAGAAAAGCAAAACAGTAGCCAAGAAACAACTACTGCGGCAAAAAATATGAAAATGAAAGCCAAAGATAAAGCTCTTGAAAAGATGAAACAGCGCTGGCAGGACAAACCTCTGCATGGCCAATATCCAGTACGTGCCAATAAATCCAATGTTGACAAAGTTAATACTCATCGATGGTTACGTGCATCTGGATTAAAGTCTGAAACTGAAGGATTTATACTTGCAGCACAAGACCAAAGTCTTTTCACGAGAAACTTTCAGGCAAATATTATGCATAATAATATGGATCCAAAATGCAGGTTTTGTGATAAACACCAAGAAACAATAGACCACCTAATCTCAGGCTGTTCTGTGCTTGCCCCAAACGAATATAAAAATCGCCACGATAGAGTTGGGCAATATTTACATTGGGCAATGTGCAAACATTATGGAAAAACTGTAAACAAACACTGGTATGAACATCATCCAGCACCGGTTACAGAAATAGAAGATGTAACCATTCTATGGGATTACACCATCTACACAGACAGAAAAATTGAAGCAAACAGGCCAGACATTATTGTTAAAAACCAGAAGGAGAAAACTTGTCTATTAATTGATATGGCTTGTCCAGCGGATTGTAACATAGCAATCAAGGAATTTGAAAAACTGTCAAAATATAAAGACCTGGAAATTGAAACAGAAAAAATGTGGAAATTGAAAACAAGAGTTGTGCCAGTGATAGTAGGTGCACTTGGAATGATAAAAAATGGAACAAAACAACACATTGAAAGAATCCCTGGAAACCCCAGCTTAAGAGATATACAAAAAATTGTCTTATTAAGTACAGCCCACACACTAAGGAAAACGTTATCTATGTAATGCTGGGGATGATAGGGAAGATAGAAAAACATGAAATGGAGTCATAACACGCCACTACCTGCCTTAGGTCTCCCCGCAGACTTGGTTGGTAGTGAGACCAAAGCAGAAATCGAAATATGATGAAAAGTGACATAATAATAATAGTGGGCGAACAAATTATTTTTAAATTTTACTGTAGTAAACTCAAAGGTATGTCCACTTTTTCTTTCCTATTAAAAAATTTTGAAATTTATTTTTTTTTTAAACGTAAACATTAATTTTTAATTTCATTATTTCAAACATAAACATTAATTTTTTCTTCATATATAATTTAAATTGTATGTTTCTTTAAATGATCCTTAAATAGATTTATTAAATAGTTTTCTAAAGCAAGACAACAAAAAAGAAAAAAAAAAGAAAGAAGGAGGAGGAGAAGAAGGAAAAGAAAAAAATACGACGAAAAACACTAAAAACCCGTTCGATCTACGATATTCTTTCTTAGAAAGAATATGTAATAATTTATTTATATTTGTTCGTTCATTTTGTATATTTATTTATTTTTCGATAATCTTATTCTCGTTGGATTTAATGAAAGAATAACACAGAATACAGTGGGCGAACAAATTATTATTTTTAAATGTTACGGTAGTAAACTCAAAGGTATGTCCACTTTTTCTTTCCTATTAAATTTTGAATTTTTCTTTTTTGCAAGGACAAAGGTTAATAGTAGCAACAATTGTTTTTTTTTTATTTTAACAATACTCTCTAAGTGCAGTGATGTTTTTTTTTTCGTTGAACGGCCGTTACGTCCAAGTTTGTTTGTTTTTTCAACCAGCGTCTCTCTCTTTGAATTTTTCTTTTTCTCAATATGAAATTCTGTTTTAATATAAACAGGATTTTTTTCTTTAGATATTAGCGAATTTTTTTTTTTTTTTTTATGAAATTCTGCTTTATTTTAATTTATCTGTTTGTTCTTTAAATGAACCTAAATAAAATCATCCGTATTATATTTCCTTTAGCTGTCGATATTTCGTAAAATTTTTTTTTTTTAACTATTATAATTTTCTTAAAAACAAAACAAAACAAGAAAATAAATTAAATCCGATGAAAAACAATTGATATGGTATTATTTTATAGAAAGTCTACGTATTTATTGATATATTTATTTTTATTTATTTATTGATTTAATTTACTTATTTAATTTATCTTATTCTGATAATCCTATTTTTGACCAACGACTTTATTGAAAAAATAAATGATAAAGTGGACGAACAGATTATTACATTTATTTTATTTTATTTTATTTTATTTTATTTTTTTTCCGTTGAACGACCGTTACGTCCAAGTATGTTTGGGTGTTTGTTTTTTTTTGTTTTTTTTTCAACAAGCGTCTCTCTATTTGAATTTTTCCTTTTCTCAATATGAAATTCTGTTTTAATATAAACAGGATTTTTTTTCTTTAGATATTATAGATATTATCGAATTTTTTTTTTTTTTTTAACAAACTACTCTAATAGTATTGATGTTTTGTTTCGTTGAGCCGTCTTTCTCCTTGAATTCCAATCGCGTCTATGTCAGATGTTGCTTGGCAGCCCATTTAGAAGAAGGAAAACTCCGAACAACAACCCGCAACTCAAGGTGTTAATCGTGCCGAGGAGTGAATGGCTACTGCGTTATGAGGTCACAAACGATCCCCTACAGGCTTCGGGACCCTGTTTGTAAAAGACCGTTACCCAACGTGCCGGGCAACTTTGGGTGGACTTTTGGACCCGTGCGTCACTTGTGGGAAAAACATGAAAAATACAAATAGAAATAAAAAGTCCAGTATGGCTCTTCCAGTGGATAAACAGGGAGCCCGTCCTTCAGGAGGGAACCTACCTGAGGTCGAAAAATCTGCCATAGGAACAAACTCCTACACAAAGAATGAATCTTCAGGTCCCCACAACCAGGATAATCCTAATGATGGTCCTGAAAATTCACCAGCTAGATCTACAACCGTATATTTAAAGAAAGAAAAAATAAAATGGTCTCGTGAGGAGTACAAAGTCGTTATGACTGCATTTCATGAAGCGTTACTCAAACCTCAAAAAAACATGACTCGCCAAACATATGACATTTGGCGTGAAAAAGTTGGTCAAGCAAATAGAAAGTATATTGACGAAAATAAATTGGCCAATGTACGTAGGTACATTATTCGTAATAACCGACTGACAGAGGCTGAAATTCATGAAATTAAAAGAATTGTAACAAGAAGAGTCGAATCAACAAAATATGAAAAGGAACCGGAATCAGAAATAAAAAGTAATAACATCAAACAAGTCACAGGTCATAATGTAGAAACCGTGAAACACGCAAATCACTGCGAAGATAATGATGTAAGTTTAAAAGTGCTGGAAAGGTGTGATCTGAGTCTGAGTCTGTGTCAGTTAAAAGACAAAAATAAAACGAGTTCAGAACACATCGAAGATAATTATTTGACGGAAAATAAGAACAATATAAAGGAAGCCAAGATAGAAATAAAAAACCATCTAAGTCAAATACAAAATATTACAATGGAGGAACGTGAACAGCTCCCAAAATTCCAACCAACAAAACAAAACCTCCGAACTATTAAACTGTACAATGCAGCACTGAAATCAATACTGGACGAAGACCCTCATACAAATCTTAACGAAGTAATATATGCATCAGCAACAGCAGCAACAAAAAAATTAAATATCAAAATAAAAACAAGGCAGTCTCGCAGACGTGAAGATCCACCTTGGAAAAGAAAAATAGAAAAAGAAATCGAACAGCTTAGAAGTGAACTGTCAGTACTGGATGAACTGAGTAGAGGAATAAATGTAAGAACTAGGAAAAGAAGAAGAGCCGAAAAAAAATATAACATCAAGAATGAAAATGACGTCTTATCAAATAAAGAAAAAATAAAGCAAAAAATCCAACTGAAGGCTCAAAGAATAAGACGCTATGAAAAAAGAGCAAGATTTTACAGACAAAATAAGATTTTTCAGACTGATACAAAGAGATTTTACAGGGAAATAGGTAAAAAAAGAATTGAAGTGACAGTACCCCCCAGAATGGAAGAAGTCACACAGTTCTGGGAAAAGATATGGGCTTGCCCTAAAGAACTTAGCAAGGAAGTACACTGGATTACGCAGGAGATAGAACGAATGAAAAATAAACCCGAACAGACATGGTCTGGAATTACAGAAGATGATGTTAAATTTGCACTAAAAAAAGCACACAATTGGAAATTCCCAGGTATAGATAAAATTCCTAACTTTTGGCTATATTATTTCAATGCAGCACATAAAAAACTAGCCAAAGAACTTCAAGAAATGGTTGACGATCCCACTAAAATTCCTGCATGGATGACCAAAGGAATTACATTTCTTCTACCCAAGAATGGTGACACAAACAACCCGAAAAACTACAGACCAATTACATGTCTTCCGACAACATATAAACTATTAACATCTATTTTAACAAAACAGACATATTTATTCTTAGAAAGAAATGACATGATACCGCTTGAACAAAAAGGGTGCAAACGTGGCAGTTATGGTTGTAAAGACCAATTGCTAATTAACAAAATGATCCTGGAAAACTGCTACAGTACAAAGAAAAATCTTAGTACTGCCTGTATAAACTACCGAAAGGCATTCGATAGTGTGCCACATGACTGGATTTTAAAGACTTTAAATATATACAAGATATCGCCCGTCATCATCAATTTCATCAAACAGTGCATGTCTATATGGAAAACAACCCTTTACCTCAATCATATAAATGGAACCTATAAGTCTGATGAAATAAACATCAAAAGAGGTATATTTCAAGGTGATTCTTTATCTCCCTTACTATTCTGCATATCATTAATAGCACTAACCAGTCAACTTAATAAGACAGAATGTGGTTATAAAATAGGCCAAAAGAAAATAAGCCATCTATTTTACATGGATGACTTAAAGTTATATGCTAAGAATGATAATGAACTGGAAGGTCTTCTGCAAACTGTAAAATGCTTCAGCAAAGACATTGGAATGAAATTTAATTTGAATAAATGTGCTAAAGCTACAGTTTTACGTGGATCAATACAAGAAACATCCTCAATTAGCCTAGACCCTGCTGTAACAATAAAAGAATTGAAACCAGAAGAAGCTTATAAATACCTAGGTGTAAATGAGAGCGAAAACATTCACCATTAAAAAATGAAAGAAATAGTGCGTAAAGAGTACTATAGAAGGCTACGAATGCTATTAAAAACTGAATTAAATTCACAGAACAGAGTTATGGCCATTAATAGCCTTGCAATCCCAGTTGTCCAATATAGCTTTAACATCTTAAACTGGACTCTAAACGACATCAGGCGAATTGATGCTAAAACAAGAAAGCTTCTTTCTAAGCATAAGATGCATCATCCAAAGGCTGATGTAGACCGTCTATACATACCCCGTAAAGAAGGTGGAAGGGGTCTTATTCAGCTGGAATTGTCATACAAGACAACAACTATTGGCTTACTAACATACATAGAAACAACAAAGGATTGGATGATACAATTAGTAAGGCAACATGAAGAAAGAAAGAAAAAAATATTCAATAATAAAAGAAGGCAGTAAATACAAACAAGATTTACAGTTAGTAGATTCTGTAGAAAAGCAAAACAGAAGCCAAGAACCAACTATTGCGGCAAAGAATATGAAAATGAAAGCCAAAGATAAAGCTCTTGAACAGATGAAACAGCGCTGGCAAGACAAACCTCTGCATAGCCAATATCCAGTACGTGCCAATAAATCCAATGTTGACAAAGTTAATACTCATCGATGGTTACGTGCATCTGGATTAAAGTCTGAAACTGAAGGTTTTATACTTGCAGCACAAGACCAAAGTCTTTTCACGAGAAACTTTCAGGCAAATATTATGCATAATAATATGGATCCAAAATGCAGGTTTTGTGATAAACACCAAGAAACAATAGACCACCTAATCTCAGGCTGTTCTGTGCTTGCCCCAAACGAATATAAAAATCGCCACGATAGAGTTGGGCAATATTTACATTGGGCAATGTGCAAACATTATGGAAAAGCTGTAAACAAACACTGGTATGAACATCATCCAGCACCGGTTACAGAAATAGATGTAACCATTCTATGGGATTACACCATCTACACAGACAGAAAAATTGAAGCAAACAGGCCAGACATTATTGTTAAAAACCAGAAGGAGAAAACTTGTCTATTAATTGATATGGCTTGTCCAGCGGATTGTAACATAGCAATCAAGGAATTTGAAAAACTGTCAAAATATAAAGACCTGGAAATTGAAACAGAAAAAATGTGGAAATTGAAAACAAGAGTTGTGCCAGTGATAGTAGGTGCACTTGGAATGATAAAAAATGGAACAAAACAACACATTGAAAGAATCCCTGGAAACCCCAGCTTAAGAGATATACAAAAAATTGTCTTATTAAGTACAGCCCACACACTAAGGAAAACTTTATCTATGTAATGCTGGAGATGATAGGGAAGATAGAAAAACATGAAATGGAGTCATAACACGCCACTACCTGCCTTAGGTCTCCCCGCAGACTTGGTTGGTAGTGAGACCAAAGCAGAAATCGAAATATGATGAAAAATGACATAATAATAATAATAAATAAGTAACTAAATAAATAAATAAAACTTTAGTTTCTTACTCATTCAGTAAAATGAAAAATAGCAAATAATTGGAAGTGAATAAAGAATAACTTTAATTTCTTAATCGGAGAATCACGAGTGCTTTTTTCATTGAAAAACATGAATTCACCTAGTTTAGCGGCCCGCGTTCGAATTTAGTGTAAGTTAGTTACACTTTTTTCCGTTTGATTTCCTTTTCTGGATTGACAAGTACTGTAAAATAGAACAAAGTGTGACGAAAATAATTTTTTGTGCGTACAATGTTGAACTAATATTGACAATTTCCACGTCGTCCTTTTGGGACCCTCAAGGGTCCTTAATAATCATGGTCGTCCGTAAGAATCCTCGCCGCCAAGTTGTTGTAGCCTCATGACAAAGATATTGTGGTCTGTTATGGCCAGAAATAAAGACACAACAACGGAATAGTGCTAAACAAGTATATTACAAAGACACTAGTACAAATATATGCCAATGAACGATTATTAGCGCGACTGTCAGGGTTATACTAAAATATATTCCACTCTCTCTCTCTTACTCATACTCACTACTTTTACAAAGCAGGATTGATACTTATATATAACTTGGACGAGTTCTAGTGTCATATGGGTGAGTCCCCGTAACAATAATACAGACAGTGATAATAATAATCCTGATATTGTCTTAGTGGGCAAAAAAGAAAAAAATATTTGCTACATAATGGAAGTCTTTGGTCCCTCTTACATGATAACTGATTGCAAACTATAAAACTATAATGATTTATACTATGAAATTCTGAATGTAAGAAAAGAATAAGCAAAGAAAGTAATTACAATACCAATGATTTTTAGAACATTAAGATCTTGTACAAAAACATGTAAGAAAAACTTGTAAATATTAGATTATGGTTTACGCTTAGAGTCATTACAAAAACTTGCCTTCTAGGAAGAGCAAAATGATACACAGTCTTTTGATGGAAATAAAACAAATGACTGCTTTATTTTCTGATGTCATGAGAGGTGAATTGAAAATAAGTTTTTATCAGTAAGCAACATCATATGCTTTGCAGAAACGAAATACACAGACATAGGACATGTAACAATTTCAGTGAACTTTATGATACCCACAGACATAACAATCAAAGTTAATCGCCTAGACATCGCTATCAAAGACCACAAAACAGTTCTTTTTATTTAAATAGGAGTCCCTGCAAACTGTACTATTTATTTGCAAATCTTAAAAAGTAGTGTATTTTCCCATAGATGTTAAACATTTTTATATTCTTTTATTTCTTTCTTTTCAGTCAAATCATTATCTCAAGAGAACTTTTCCTTATAATACTAAAACATAATTCAGTTGACGATATTATTTTATTTATTGTAATTGGATTTTTATTTTAAAGACTTATTTCCCTTCTTTCTTTCTTTCTTTCTTTCTTTTATATTCTCACTAAAATCAATATTGTTTTTATTTGTTATCTTGTATATTCTCATTGAAATAAAATATTGTGTTTTATTTTTATAATATTTGAATTTAAGAATTTAAAAAGTATTTCAATAACAGTCATAAATCAATGGATACAAACGAACAGATTTTAAATTAGCAACTTTTTTCATTTCACTGAAACAGACATTACACACATCTATCTTACTTTTTTTTCATTTCGTTCTTTCTTTAATCATTTATTCCCTGAAACCAATAGCGTTTCTGATATGTTTTTGCATGCTATCAAAACGGAATAAACTCTTATTTATGAATTATTTGCAGGGCGTAACGTACGTCATAACTATCAAACTAAAGGAGGGACATACTGAATTAGAATAAGCTAAATATAAACGTTACATTTTTAATAAACAATGTAACTGTCGTCTACCGGGCTAGGTAAGCTAGATTTAATAAATATGCTGTGCCCTTTGATAGGGTTCGTTCGTAGTAATCAATATTTAATAGTAAACAGACATATGGTTGATTCTGCCACATCTCACTGCTTATTTACTCTTGCAACATATTTCTTGACACACTTACACTTTCCCTCCTTTATTGTGGGCAGCTTTTGAAGTGAAATCCTCTCATAAAATATAAATAAATCTGGGAAAAGAGTTTCGTTTTTTTAGAATTTGTAAAGAACTTTCTTGAGCATGTTATTTCTTAAACTTTTATCTACAAACAATAATATTTCATGAAAGATTTCGGATATATTTGTAAATATTTTGTGCAGGGTGTATTGCATTTATTTACACTATTTACATTGTATGGATTGTTGTGCTAATCTTTGTTGCTCTATTCACGACGTTTAAACATTTCCACCTTTTATGAAATAATGACAGTCTTGGATTAAATAATTCTTTTAGCAGACCTACTGGTTCGTTGAATTCCAAATCCCTCGTTTTTCTTGGCAGAATAAAATCTGTAAATTTGTTATGCTCGTACGTACTTAGTTTCCTGAGAAGCAGTCTAATTTTCTTTTGATTTGACCAGATTTTACAATCGATCTCATAAAAATCTTGATACCGATGGTAGTACCGCTCGAAAGTTCTATCCTCATCAGGATTATACGTGAAATTTTCTATTATCGGCCAAATTGTGTTTTGTGATGTGAAAAAGTACTATCTTCAGTGCTTTTGTTTTTTTTCGAGAATCGCTTTATGTAGGAGTTCTTGCATCTCCACATATTTCCTGGTATTCTCTTCCTGAAAGTTTTGCTGATTTTTCTCACTGTCAAGTTACATTTGTAACATTTTTTCCTGTAATTCTAATTGCTCTCTGTGAAAATTTTCTTCGTCCCTTTCCTGTAACTCTAATTGCTGTTTACGAAATTTTTCTTCGTACTGAATTTGTCTTTCAAGTAGCTTTTCTTCACTTTCTACCTGGTATTTGCGAAATTTCATTTTCTTTTTGCTGTTGCATTTGGTATTTTCTAAGCTCAAGCATGGAAGCTTGAAATTGTTCCATTTTGTCTTTTACAGGAGAGACAAAAACTTTTTATGTCAAAATTATATATTTTTTTCACAGAGGGGAGGGTCAAAAGTTTCAACACGATTTCTCGTACAGACCAATAGAAAATAGTAGTTAAGCGTAAATTACAATTTCTCGTTGCGTATACGGCTTTTCCCCGTAACTTTTGTGTCTGTCGTCGTTGTTACGAACTAGAAACTTTCCCGTGTTCAAACTGTTCTGTCGTCACAGTTCCGTCGTGACGAACTACTGTTAATATTTCTAAAAACTCAGCGGGACCCTCGGACTGATTGTCGCCCAATCAGCCTCATTTCAATTTTCGGCAAAGTGTTCGAGGCTATCATCAGTGCTGAACTAGTTCAACATCCCACCGCCCATAAACTATTCTTGGACAGGCAGTATGGTTTCCGCTTTGCTCGGTCTACTGCTGATATGCTAACGACCATCACAGAGTACATATAACAGGCCCTCGATAAGTCCGCCGAAGCTCGAGCTCTTGCCCTGGATATCTCCAAAGTATTTGGTACGATCCTTCCGTGCAAGCTACAGGGTTATGGTATCACTAGACGCTTGCTTGGTTTAATCCAATCTTTCCTGTCAAACCTCATTATGAAGGCGTCTTGAACGGGCATACCTCCACATCCTGCCAGACTATCGAACTAAAAAGTAGACAAATGGAAAAATTGTGCAAAACTAAGACTACCCATCCCTCCCACTTTTCGACAAAAGCCGTATCCTTGAAAATCTTAAATAGAAAAAACAACAAATGTTGTTGATAAAGAAAACCGGATGGTTGCCAGAATAACTTTTATGATTTCTCTAGACAAAAGCCCCATAGAGAACATCTGTTTCGAATCAGCCACCCAGAAGAAAATACTCTCTACGGAGATAGAGGCCATTCTAAAGCGTTCAGTCATTATAATGTATGTGATAATCTTCTGTAAAAAGTTATATTAAAAATTAATTCCGGATTTCTTTGAATACAAATCATAAAGAAAAATACTTCTAGAGTAACCATGGACAAGGAAAAGTAGTGTGGTACTTGTTGATAAACTTTTGAGATTGGGAATAATTGTATTTTTCTATTCATGATAATGTTTCAGTGATCGAGAAACAAACAAAATGGTAAAGAAGGATTAATGACTGATGTTTCCCTTTAGTTTTTCCTGTGCTATTCATGTAGAGATCCTGAGAAAATGAAAGAAGAAAGTGAGAAATTGGCACAGCCAATATGGAGTGGTAGTAGGAGATGAGACGTGAAGGGAGGTGCAATTAAAGAGAGACCTGATTCATATGACCACTAGCGAAAGGGAAATGAACTAACCCAAATTTTCAAAAACACTTAAGGAAATATATTTTGAGAATATGGAATTTTAGATAATCACAAAAGGCTAAAAATATAGAAAGAATTATTCATGTATTGTGTTAATCAAATATATTTCTAAAGAATTTATCTTTTGAATTTATTTATAAATAAAAGTATGTTACCCAATAAAATTTGTAACCCTCTCAAACAGATTATTGCACCTTTGAAAATGCATAGATAGAATACTAAGACGATAAGTGAATTTATCATTTAAGAGCAAATAATAATTGTTGGTAATGGTCACGTGGCCGAGTTGTTAGAAAACTGTATTCAAGTATAACGATGGTCAATTTATCAGGAAGGTAACTTTTTTGATATTATTGGTCCGAGGGAAGTGATCACTTCTGAAAAGTGTTTGCAAACTATACCACGAAAAAGCCAAGCCTTGTGAGAGAAACTGGGTAAACGTAAGTATTTCAGGACTGTTGATGATTGTGCTAGTACGAAGCCACAAGCCATTGTGATCGAGGGCTTGAGCGTTCCGAACTGGCATTGTTGAAGGTGTTGATCACAACAGATAATATGCTCTCTCCCAGCAAATACCAATGATATCCGATTAGCATAGTTCTAGTATAAATCACTGGGTGTTGAATAATCACAAATCATTTCATAGGCAAGCGTCTGAGTAACATCTTTAATAAGAGACCAACTAAACGGACTAAAACGCTCAACCTGTAATGTCCTACCCGTAATGTTATTCGCGTCTTGTAAAACCTGACAATATATCATAGACATTAGACTGTGACGCATCGGCTTACAATAATCGTTTTGATGTGGATATCATAAGGAGCACATTGACCTTCGTATTTCGGCACCTCAATGTCACTTTGTTGACATACTGCTTCCTCAGCTTGACTACAAGCTTATAGTCAGTCAAGTATTTTGACAGTTGTGTTTCTCATTAGGCTTAGAGATCTCGCTCTAAAGCTAAAGTCTTACGACGACTCACCTCCAAACAAAAAATGACCAAACACAAACTTTTTTCTCATAATCATTTGATTCTGTACTAAAATAAAGTAAATTTAATATATTTCTAACTACATATAATATTTTCTAAGTAAATATGGGTATATGATTGTATAACTTTTGCGTCCGGAAATATTCTCATCGATTAGTCACACAACACACATCAAGTATTGCAGAAAGAGCCAAGTCTAAGATGTTAAAGTTATTAAGGTGTTAAAATTCCAAGGTCGTTAAGTGTGCATGGATCTTCAATATTGGGGTAGATTAGAAGATGATCCATAGACTATGATTGCATTGATGGACGGGATCAACATCAGTGGTATATCTCTTTTCTGACGGTTGCCTTTGCAGAGAAAAACAGGTGTCTTGAAGCCATTCATGAAGGTCTAGAAGGGCAAGGCAACTCAGATCTATTCTTCACGATTTGGGAAAACTAGATGTTCCATAGTTTGTAACTTCTCGCATTAATAGATGGATCAACATCGGTGGCCTGTCCCCATTTCTGGAGGTTGGTTCTAGAGCAGCCTAAAGGCTTTCCGAAATGATTCAGGCAGGACTAGAAATGACAGGCCTCACTGGAGTCAAGGTGGGAGGGATTCTGTAGGGCTGAGAGAGAGAAAGAGAAAGAGATAGATAGATAGATAGATAGATAGATAGATAGATAGATAGATAGATAGATACTATGTCTCAAGCTGTTAAGGCGTCCGTGGAGTTGATGACGAGGATCAATTTCCTTTTTCAACTTCTCGCGTTGGGTGTGGATTGTCTTTTTTGTGTAAGATGATACTATTAAGCAATTAGTCATCTAATTTGTTTGAGACCCCCAGCAATCGATGTGTAAAAGGTGTTTAAGGATCGATATTCTTTGCATGTGATTATCTACTCAACACTGGTGGGCCATATTCTGCTGTGGAATGTCAAAGAGCTCGATCTGTGATACGGATTGTGACCTGAGATTTTCTTTTACTATTTTCAGTACACAGAGCAATTTTTCGCGAGATGTCACGTCAATCACTTCCAGGAAGAATCATTTATAAATTATTTCCAAATTTCTTTAATGAAAATAAAACAATTATGTTTTATTTCCGAATAATAAGTTATAGTTTACAGGAAGAGTTCTAAAATTGACAAAATATTAAATAATAATAGTTAAATAAAATAAACATATTTCTCTTGCGATTTCTATCAACACGAAAAAGTCTATTTCAGATTTAAAAGATTGTCTTTTGAATAATGCATTTTGCGGCGTGGGTTCTTGTACGGGATTGGAACATATGTGATTTTGTTCAAATACATTTATTTGCTTGGTGGCTGGTTCAGTTGCGCGTTTGCCGAGAACACCAGTTTCTATGTTAAGATTTGAAAATATAATTTTCAAGATGGATATGCTTTTGTACAAAGTAATCTTCTGCACCCATATACTTTTAAAATCTGAAATAGCCACATGGAATAAATCTTGAATCAAAACTTACTTGGAAAGTATTCCCATAAAATGAAAGAGAACAGGCGTAAAAAGTGGATGTCCATTTTCTTGGACAATTGCCTACATACACTTGCTTAGCTATACATATACGATTGTCGTAATATATCCACCAAGAAGAAGAAGAAGAAGAAGAATAGCTGTAATTAAAAGAAGAAAATGAGGGACAAAAAGAAAGAAAAACGATTGAGATAAATGGAGAAGTAGAATGAAAGCAGAAAGTGAAGGTGGATAAAACAATGAAAGAAAGGCAGAAAGAAATTAGAGAAAGTAAAAAGCGACAATAGAAAGGAACAGAGAATAAAGGAGAGAGAGAGAGAGAGAGAGAGAGAGAGAGAGAGCAACAGAAACAAAGGCATAAAAAAGAAAACAGAGAAAAGTAAGGAAAAGATGCAGGAAAATAAAATGAGAGAAAGAGTATATAGAAAGGGATAAAATTAAAGAGAGAAACAGAGAGAAAACGAGAGAAAAAGAGAGATAATGAAAGATACAGTGAAAGAGAAAGATAGAAGGAAAGTGAAAGTGGGTGGAAAGAAGATAGATAGATAGATAGATAGATAGATAGATAGATACTGAAAGACAGAAAAGAGATTAGGAATGAAATTTTGAGAAGGATTAGTAGAAATGAGGAATGAGAAAAATAAAAGCGACTGTCTTCCCATACGAGGGAATTTAATAGAATAAATGAACGACTCGTTGCATGCAAGCAAATTCTGATTTATCGATTCTCTTCGTTGTCGACCTGCTACGCCCCTCGGCTGAATCGATCGTTCGAAGATGACAATATAATGACTGCAAGATGGTGCAATTTTCCTTGTTGCCGATCCTGGGCTGGAATGAGATACTAGCATAAAAGCTCTTCCAAAGTGCAAAGGTGAATTGACCCTGAAATGCACGGATTTGGCTGCATTCTGAGAAATTTATTATTAAGGTTCAATGATATTTTACAATTGTAACCAGATGTTTATGAGGTTTCGGAAACGGCTAATTGAATGGGGAGACAGCGAAAGACTTTCTCTCACTCACTCACACACACACACACACACACACACACACACACACACACACACACACACACACATATATATATATATATATATATATATATATACTGAACAGTTATAGGTAAGATTTAAATTCAATTAGGCAATTAAAGAGTTGTGTTAGGAAATACTCAATACATGTTTGAAGAAAAATGTACAGCATTTAGATATTTAGGTATGTATATATATATACAATTGTGCTGTAGAAAAATTCCTATGTTTAAGGGGAGAAAATGCACTGTGACTGTTAGTTTGATGTTTTAAGTCATCATCAGTTTATGAAGGAAGATATAATATCAGGTATAGATCCTTTGAATATATAAACAGTGCAGTGTGCACAGAGAAATCAAAACAACACACTGCCTGTCAGTTTTACATCTTAAGTGATCATCAGATCATGAAGGAAGCGTGAGAAATATCCAGGATAGATCATTTGAAGTTAAGAAGTGTGTAATCAAAAGACCAAAAGTGATAATCGGATTATGTTTGATAAAATGCTCAAGATCAGGATTAGTACATTTATAAAAAAAAACTTCTGTTGCCAGTTATAAAATCTCACAACTCTTTGGGTTAGGCCACTCGATTCAGCTAACGTGTTTATCGACTGAGCCACATGTCCTTGAAGACAACGGCCGAAATGTCGGGAATATGACAATTAAGATGAGAATAACAGCTCAGGCAATGTAAATAATGTAATTACCCCATCTCAGAAATATAGACAAAGTTTGATGAATATTCAGCATAATGAACTTGACAAAAGTTCCTGCTCAGTACATGCCACTACTTCTGTTATTTGATCAAAATCATACCAGCTGGTCAGACCACGTGGATATCAGCCATTGTTTGAAGTATATCCAACTCGTTTGCTTGAACCTTTCCTAACCCAGGATGACTTTATGGTCCATCACATTGAGCCAGGAACACAGTAACAATCTATACAGTTGCAACTCTTTGAACGTAGAAATCAACAGTAATTGTGACACTAGTTTGATGATGAAACCCTAGCTTAAGGTGTAACATTGTCAATTTATGGGCTTTTTATTTCTATGTCTCTATCCTCTCTCTCTCTCTCTAACACTCACCCTCTCTCTATATATATAACATATTCACATGATTCACTCAACAATGTGTCGACGATTCAGAGCGTTGTATGCAATTGTTTCAACACAACAAGAATGTGTTTTTGCGTAAATATGGATAAAATATGTATCCACAACTTCATTCCGAAGTCAAATTGGCAGTCAGCTAAGTGGACAGCAGCAGGTGAAAGCCCCCCAAAGCGACCAAAAACGCAAACATCAGCAGGCAAGGTTTTGGCGTCCGTACTTTGGAATACGCAAGGTATTTTGTTAATCGATTACCTTGAGAAATGAAGAACCATCAATAGCGAATATTATATAGCATTACTGGTGCGTTTGAAGGAAGAAATCGTCAAAAACAGCCACAAATAAAGAATAAAAAATTACCTTTCACCAAGACAGCGCACTGTGTCAGAAGTCGATCGCAGCGATGGTAAAACTACATGACATGCGATTTGAATTGCTTCCGCATCCACACTATTCTCCAGATCTGGCCCCCAGCGACTACTGGCTGTTTGCAGACATCATAAGAATGCTCCGGGGAAAGAGATTTGGCTCTAATGAAGAAGTGGTATCGGAAACTGAGGCGTATTTGGATGCCAAAGACAAATCGTTCTACCAAAAAGGCATCGAATTCTTTAAGACGCGTTGGAATCAGTGTATAACCCTAGAAGGAGACTATATTGATGGATAATGTTGAATTTTGCCTAAAATGTATTGTTTTGTTAATTAGGCCAGGGATTTATTGAATGATGCATTACACCCCCCCCCCCACACACACACATATATATATATATATTGTCACTTATGATCAGAGGACAACCACTTTTAGTGATAAAAATAAAATCTAATAAAATAAACAATTATTGTTTTACGGTTTTTAGAAAATATAATTTTATACAATTGTGTATGAGAGTGAAAACATAAGACTTAACCAAAGTTATTTGGATCAAAAACCGAATATTTTACTCTAAAAAATGACCAGAAATCACACAAAACAATCAACAAGCATACATTCGCACGAAAAGTGAAAATACAATAACGCCACATATCCAACAAAATAATTCGAATATTTTCAGTATTTTCTGTAATTAATTTTGCTTTCCTTACAAAACATTGTACATATATATGGAATGTATATATTATATGATTTTGTTTCAAAGTGTACGTAAATAGTAAAGGCAAGTGTGTTTGAAGATGTAATGTTCGTCGAGAGGATGGTGGATGATAAAAGTTGTTAAGACATTGTTTCTGAATCGTTACGTTCAGAGACTTTGTGTACGAAAACATAAAATTATTATTATCTATCACTGATAAAAACAAAATAATTGTCTTGCAAAACTCATCTGTATTCCCGTTGTATTTTTCTTAGTATTACAGCCTCTGCTTTTAATTTAGAACTTATAATTTTTGTCAACTTCTCTTCTTCACGTATTCCTACACTTCACTGTCACAGCAATGCAATCTGAAATAGACTTTTTTTTATCTGAAAGAAGAAATTAACTCTTCCATAGGCTCACTAAGGAGTGGTGCTTGAGCTGGGAAATCTTGGTTGCATTAATTTATAATAGCTGCTTTGTATCTTTTGAGGTAAATTCATATTTGGTTGTTCAAAGAAGACTTCAAATGTAATTTGACATCGTAATGTTAAGTACCTGCAGAAATTGATGCTGATCTGATTGTTACATGATGAGATGATGTTTTCTCCCCCCGCCCCTTATCAACATTTCGAGAGCGTCTTGACTATGAACAGGACGTCCTACAATCGCCATCACCGAAGAAAATATTGATCGTATTCATTACATGGTGACGGATGTCAGGCGATTGACTATAAATCAAATAGCCTGTTGAATAGAAAGTGGAAAATTATTTACATTGTCCGGACTGTTGTCCTCATCTTTATTGTTATATCTACCTGTAATATCTGCCTATATTTCTGAGATGAGTTATTCTAATCATTTCTAATCAGGAAATTTCTTTCAAACATCTTTCCAAGTAGCGCTAATTTGTGGAACAGAATCCCGGGTGAATGCTTCCCCGATCTCTACAATCTGAACGTCTTCAAATCAAGGGCTAACCGTTATCTATCTTACATATTATATGCACTTCATATTTCATCTTTTTAAATCTATAAAGCAACCCTAGTCAGTAATAGAACACCCTGAATCCAGACCTTTACAACTAAGATTTGCTATGCGACATACACAGAGTCGAGTCTGCATGCTCTTCGTATTGCGTTAACATGAAATAAATTCCATATTCTCAAGAACCGCTACTTTGTGTCACAGTCTCCCGAAGAGGTTGCTTCTCTGATATCTACAATCTTAACCTTTTCATCTGTAGTGTTAACCGTTACTTTCTGACATATCCTCATTAACTATACTTTTTATCTCCTTTCTCACATCAATGAACCTCAATCAGTAATGCTCTACTATGGATGGCTCATACGTCTTGTACTCTGTGAACAATAAGTGTAAAGTAAGAAAATAACATAAAAAACAAAATAGTACTAGTTGTTACCAAGATCAGCACGCTAAACCTTGCGCCTCGATTGGGCACCCTTAAACCAATGTCAGTTTATTAAAATATATTTTCACACCTGCTGGGCCGAAAGAAACATTTAACTCTATTTTTATTTGACTAGTTTATACTTACGTGCAATAAATCGACGGCCATATTTAAGTTTTTAACATTTATGTTGTTATGCCTTTTTTTAATTAATGATCATTACTTCCTGAATATTAAACTAAACAAGATTCAATTTCTTACATTGTTCGGACTATTGTTCTCATTTTTATTTTTATATTCATGACGTTTCGGCCGTTCTACGTTCCAACCTTTTTCAGGTGACTAAAATTTTGAACCGAATTCTTTAATTCGATCATTGGCGTAGATTGTTCTAATTCCATGAGTCACTTTACTTCCGGATTTCTTAGTCATCGCCATTTGACTCAACTTTGGGTCAAGACAACGGATTCAGCTAACGCGTTTATCCATTGAGCAACGTGTTCTTGAAGATAACAACCGAAACGTCGGGAATATGAGAATGACAGTCTGAAAAATGTAAATAATGTAATTACCTCATTTTAGAAATATGGACAAAGAGTTAAGAATATTCAGCACAATGAACTTGACGAAGGTTTCTGCTCAGTACATATTAGGACTTCTGATACTTGATCAAAATCATACTAGCTGATCAAATCACGGCAATATCTGCCATTGCTTGCGGAAGATTCAACTCGTTTGCTTGAACGTTTCCTAATCAGGATGAGTTTAGAGTCCATCACTTTGAGCCAGAGATAATGAAACAATCTCTATAGTAAAAAAAACACCTTTCATCACCTGCTTCTAATAGGTCTAAGATCGTTTCATTTGCAGGGAAGGTGATGGCTTCAGTTGTATAGGATGCAAAAGACATTGTGCTGATGGAACATTTTCGCCACACAATCAATAAAGTGTAATATACCAACTCGCTGAAGCAGTTACGAAAGACTATTAAGACCAAACATCAGTAAAACTGACGAAAGGTTTCTTGTTTCATCAGAACAATGCTCCAGAACACAAGTCCTTCGTCAATGGCTCCTGTTCGTGACCATGGCTTTGAACTTGTTGTTCGCCCTCCCTATTCCCTTTGTATGACTATCATCAGTTCTGCAACATTAAAAAACATTTGGTTGAGGATCAGTATTGCATTGATGATGACGCCATTCCCACTACTGTTGACTTTTTTGACGAACAGGATGAACAGCCTTCTTTGGAAAGTCAGGTATCAGTTTACATGGAAAGAAACAATGCATATTAATAATAGTTGACATTAATGCTTGCAAGATTTCACTGCACTTGCATCACTCCTTAATAGTCAGCTTATGAACTATTCAGTCCAACTTTGTAGGTGGGAAGAAACAATGCATTTATTAACGTAAAGACTTTAAATGAATACATAAAAGATTTCACAGCTTCTGCATCGCTCCTTCATAGTCAGCCAATGAACTTTTCAGCTCACCCTCGCATCTGAAAAGAAAAATTCATATATTAATAAGATATGTCGAAATAAATTCATGAAGGTTTTTGATCCCATTCCTTCATACGCACCCCATGAACATTTCAGCCCACTCTAATATCTGGAAAGAAACAATGCATTTTTTAATACAAAGAGTTGAAATTAATGTATACAAGGTTTCACAGCTCTAGCATTATCCTTTCATAAACACCCATGAACATTTCAGCCCACTCTAATATCTGGAAAGAAACAATGCATTTATTAATACGAAGAGTTGAAATGAATGTATTCAAGGTTTCACAGTTCTAGCATAATTCCATCATTGTCAGTCTATGAAAATTTCATTCCTTTTTAGTAGATAGAAAGAAACAACTTTGTTATTAATAAGAGTTGAAAATAATGTATGCAAGGTTTCACAGCTCTAGCATCATTCCTTCATGAGCAGCCCATGAACATTTCAGCCCACTCTAATATCTGGAAAGAAACAATGTAGTTATTAATATGAAGAGTTGAAATTAATGTATGCAAGGTTTCACTGCTCTAGTATCATTCTTTTATAAGCAGCCCATGAACATTTCAGCCCACTCTAATATCTGGAAAGAAACAATGCATTTATTAATACGAAGAGTTGAAATGAATGTATTCAAGGTTTCACAGCTCTAGCATAATTCCTTCATTGTCACTCTATGAACTTTTCAGTCCGTTTTCGTACAAGGAAAGAAACAATTCAGTTATTAATAAGAGTTGAAATTAATGCATGCAATATTTCACAGCTCTAGCATCATTCCTTCATAATTAACCTATGGACTTTTCAGAATAAAAGATGCTGTCTTTTCTATAGTTTAATTCATTTTATTTTTTTAATGCAGTATATTTTTCTACTTTCCTCATTTAAGATTTGTTTCCCAGTGTCATACTTGTGGATATCTTTTGCTTTCTGGTTATTTCTCTTCTTTTTTTCATCATTTTCTTTCACAAATTCTCTACCTTATTATCTCAATTTCTCATTTCTTTTTCACTTCACTTTTATTTTTATTTTGTCATCGTTTCTCCTTCATTTTCTGTTCCTCTGTTGTCCTTTATTTTTCATATATTTACATTATTTATTTCTTGTAAGTTTTACTTCTTCCTTAATAAGAAAAGAAAGAAAAAAGGAATAATTAATCCTCCCCACCTCTCTCTCTCTTTCTCTCTCTCTCTTTCTCTCGCTCTCTCTCTCTCTCTCTTGGAAGTCCTTCTGCATTCATCAGTTTACTCTCATCAAATAATACCACAATCCTATGGTGTTTATTGCTCCTAACTTTGAAGGCGAAAATTTCATCTCTAAATCTTCTTTTACTTTCAGACCGCAATTGTCCAAAATCGATCGCAAAAATTACCATTTTTCGAAAATGAGTCTCTTCGCCAATAATTTTTCTTTTCATCTTTGGATTGGCAAAAGGTAATAAATCATGCGGGCAAACAAATAGGATCGATGGAAGATCATTTAAATATAAGTTCCATACGAAATGCTACACAACCAGAGATTTATATCGGTGCGCATCAAACCTTGCAGTCTTAGCAATGATAAATGTAGAACATATTGGAAAAATATAGTGATTTTTGTTTTGGTATCATTTTATGTCGTTACGTTTTGCTTTACCCATTTTCTGCAATACTCCACTGATTGTTTGACTTAGCTTTCATTTTTATTTTTTCATTATCTCTTTGCTTTTCTGCCAAGTTAAAAATAATTCTAAAAACATTCCCCAAAATCTGACCCATTGATTAAACATCAACATTTATTTTGGCATATCTTTTTGGTAGAATCATGAAATTAATAATACATCTATCTATCTATCTATCTATCTATCTATCTATCTATCTATCTATCTATCTAAATCACCGATCCCATAAATTCGGACACTTTTACAAGTTTGTGATTACTAATATTTTCACGAGAAAAGACAATTTTAAAATTCACTTGTTCGTATAAAATCCAGGATATCCTTAAACTGCAGACCAAGTAATTCTCAATCTCACTATAGTCATAATATTTGCATCTGGCTCATTTTCTTCTTTTCTAAAACTCAGTATATTTTTAAAAATTCAAATGCGTAAAAGGGATAGAATGAAGAAATGTTGCTGATGCATCATTAAGTCCGTAGCCTATTTTCACATAATCTCTTTCCATATAAACATACATAATTCAGGGAAGCGTATTTAATCAAATAACATGTAGTAAAATTTGCAGATCAAAATTAATCTTAAACTGTGCACGCGCTAATTACGCCAGGATGCCTTTTACAATCTCGAAATCAATGTGCATTCAATGTGAGTGTACTATTTGTAGAATGAAAAGTGCACTAATTCCACTGTTAATGCGCACGACCCTTATATGAGGCTCTGTTATTGTGACAGAATTTAGCTAAGCTTACCAAAGTAAATTCGAACCCAGATTATCAGTACATATTTCTCGTCAATCATTTCCGGACTTTTGCTAATCCGATTCCACTATTCAACACACACACACACATATAACAAAAACTGAGTAATCTCGTCCGGGAATTGAACCCCTACACTTTCTCACCCAAAGAAATGACGAGCCAACAGAAGCGGGCCACTTTCGACAATAGTTTTAAAAGATCACTTTTCTCCTTCATGCTCATTTGTGAGAATGATCCATCTCTATGATGTTGGATTATGGAAAAATTACGACTACTGCAGTTTTTTCTGTCTTCAAGACGTGTGTCAACATTATTTTATAATTATTATTTGAATGTAAGATCAGTAGGCAACGAAAGATAAATGTTCTGTATTATGTTCACAGAATTAGAATTGATAAGGAAAACATATTCCAATAATTATTGTCGTTAACCGAAATAAATTATAATTAGTCAAATAAGCAAATATTAACTTGGTTAATAATTGTCTCTTCATACCTAAAATAGATACCAAAATTTAAAAAGAACCTACTGATTGTATGTGTTGCAAACACGGAAAATACCTTTATTCAATAATCGGACGGACAACGGTTGATAAGAGAAAAATAAAAGAAAGGAGATCAGAAGTAACAAATATATTGTTAGCTAAATGAAAAGTGACATTAGAAGTTGAGAGAAAAAAATGACAACATTTTGGAAAGAAAAGATTCTACGAAAAACATCAAATCAGAGATTTGTCGACCAAGCAAAGCATATCCTATAAGACTGAATATTACAACTTGAACTGAAGTCAGCAGAAAAGAAAACAGTAAGTGAAGAAGGAATCAATGAACACAACCAAACTTAAATTACACAGAAGAGGTCGAGAAGATTTTATTAAATTTAAGATCAATACAAGAGACGGGAACAGCCATCTTGACAGACGCGGAGACAAAACATGTACGCGGACATAAATGTCCAATTCAAGAATAGAAGAAATTCTTACTGCCAGTGAGAATGAAGAACAGGCGAAAAGTGTGACCTAACAGGGAATATATCAATGATTTTCTGCATCAGTGGTTCAAAAACTGTGAGGAAATTTTTTTATAAAGAGCGAGCAAAATCAAAGTCAACAAGAATTACAAACTAGCTTGAGATATCATGGTCAACAAAACTAAAAAACTGATTTGGGAGATGATGTTCAACAAGTATAATAAACTAACTAGGGAGATCATGTTCATCAGGAATGCAAACTAATTTAGAAGATATTGAACAACAACAATAATAAAATCTTTGGAATTCATGGTGAACAGGAAAAACTGATTTGGGAGATAATCGTCAACAAATATAATAGTCTGATTTGGAAGATCATGGTCAGAAATAATAATTAACTGGTTCGGGAGATCATGGTAACAAAGTATTTTGGGAAGCCATGGTCAACAACAATAATAAACTGGTTTCGAACATTATGGTCACAAGAATAATTTGATTTGGGAGATCATGAACAAAAAATATTAAACTTGTTTGAGAGATCATATTTAAAAAGAATAATAAACTGATTTAGAAAGTCATGGTAAACAAGATTAATAAAGTGATTTTCTAGATCATAGTCAACAAGAAAACAAACGTGTTTGGGAGATCATGGTCAACAAAAATACCAAAATGGTTTGGGAGATGATGTTCAACAAGAATAATAACCTGGTTTGATAGCTCATGGTCAACAAGATTAGGAAACTGGATTGTGAGACCATGGTCAACAGAAATGACGAAATGGTTTTGAAGATTATGGTCAACAAGAACAATGAGCTGGTTTGTAAGATCATGGTTACGAATAATAATTGGTTTGGGAAATCATAGTAAAAAAAAATAATAAAATGCTTTGGGAAATCATGGTAGACAAGAATAATAAGGTGATTTTGTAGATCATGGTAATCAAGAATAATAAGCTAGTCTGGGAGATAATGGTCACCAGGAATAACAAACTGGTTGGGGAGACCATCGACAACAAAAATAACAAAATTATTTGGGAGATCATCGTCAGCAAGAAAAATAAACTAATTTGGGAAATCATAGTCAAAAAATATAATGAACTAGATTGAGAGATTTTGATAAACTAAAATAACAAACTGTTTTAGAAGATAGTGGTGCACTACTTTATTAAAAAGAATCTGCTGCTGAAGCACACCTAATTCGTTTTGGGACTCACGGCGCCAATGCTCTATTGGATACAACATGCAGATATTGGTTTAGACGCTTCAACGATAATGATTTTGATGTTGATGATAAAGAACAATCTGGCGCACTGAAAAAGTTTGAAGACAGAATTTGGGGCATTGCTACTTGAAGACTTATGTCAGGTGCAGTTTGAACTGGTAGAATTATTAAAAGTTGATAACACAACAGTTTCAAAATGTTTCGAACGGCGTAGTGTCACGTGTGAACTGCTGTTTCAACGTTTTTTGCATGTATCATGACCAGCGATGAACAGTGGATACACTACTATAATCCTAAGCGTATAAGATCATGGGGTAAGGCTCGCCATGCATCAATATCGGTATCGAATATCCATGGTTCGAAACTTCTGCTTTGAATGTGGTGAGTTCAGCTGTGTTTAGTTTAGTATAAGCTGCTTAGACCGACCGAAACTATCATGGAAGATCCTTATTGACTACAATTGATCTGTTTGAGTCGAGAAAAACAGTCGCTATAGGAGCAGAGACACGACAAAGTTATTTTGCGACATGACAACGCTAAGCCACATGTTGCAAGATGTGTGAAAATCTATTTGGAAACGATTAAATGGAAACTTTTTCCTCATCCCTCGTATTCGCCACATATTGTCCCATTCAATTATCATTTGTTCCAATCGATGGCAGATTGTGGTTAGCCTCAAAAGGCTTGTCGTTTTTCCGGGATGGCATTCAAATATTGCCAGAAAGATAGAAAAAATAGTGGCTGGCGAGGAACAATTCTTTCGATGTTTTTTTTTTGTTTTTTTTTACTAATTTTTGTAAATAAAATATTCAGGTAAGTGCCATACGTGTTACACGCTTGTGCGATTATGTCTCGAAAAATACATGACTGACTGGGCAAACGATTATACCGCAGTAGGTTGCCATTACATTCATCTGTAGACTGGCTGCCAACCAAGGCTATAGAACCCAATTTGTCCTGTTATTTAACCCATAACTAGAGGAAAGGGACGGATTAATACCTTTCCCAAGGGTATTTGCGCGTAAGTGAATGCAACGAATTCAACTGAAATTCCAACTCGGCTCCCCGATTTCTCGCTCCAAGCCGATATCCACTATATCACAACGCACACCCTAAATAAAATATTAATTTTCATAAAAAATCAGCGAAATTTTATTCAAGATCCTAATAGTTTAGGAAATCATGGTCAACAAGAATAACAAACTAGTTTGAGAGATCATGGTCAACAAGAATAACTATGTTGGAAGAATCAGCATGATAATAGCATGATAAATATCCAAGCTTCCTCAGCAACAGAAAAAAGTATTTTATAAGAGATGAAAAATCAAACACCTTTTAATTTACTTTAACATTTTCGATTTTTTCAAATCTATAAATATGAAACTAAATGTTCTATGACACAAATATTCACTAAATTGTTGCTTGGGGATAACGTAGAAATTATTTTATGATATTTTTTAGTCAATTTTTCTTGTTGGTTAATTAGTTTCCGTTTTTTCGTCCATAGGAAACTTTCCGCGGTTTTTATTAATTCTTGTCAAGATGCCAATTTTTTACTGGCTTTAATCATTATTAAGTTTAAAAGAAATAAACAAAATCCCATTTTGTGATAGTTTGGATTTTTTGGATAATTTCCGATATTTCTCAGATGACATTTGTAAATATTTACGTTATTGTAAATCGTCCCCATTTCTATTATCATGTTAGCAGCGTTTCGACCTTCTTCAGATGATAGTGACGCAAATATATTCTGTTGAATTTATACCTGAATTGGGCATGGGATGTCTCCACAGCTATTTTGTACGGTACGGAGCTTCATTTTTCTTAAAAATATCCATATATGAACTACGATATGCATTTTTGAACTAATACTTCAAAAACTTTAAACAAGCATTTTTTCCAAACTGCATTATAAGCACAAAACATCATCATATTTTAAAATGGCCTTGGGGCAGTTCAAACAATTTTTTGATAAGGCTATCTGGAGGCAGAAACTATCACAGTTGTTGTTGTTTTCTTCATAATGTGATATCTTTTGGCTTCTCTGTAATAATAATGTCTCAAAAAATGAAAAAGTATTTTTCCATCATCGCCGAGTGAACACCAGTTATGATAAACGGATGTCTCCTCGGAGGACAGGTCTTGTAGAAGTTAAATAACTTGCCTTCTAACTGGCTACCTCCTCTGTTTCCATGTTTGAAGACAGGCCAGCTAATCTACCTCATTTATAGGAGATTACCTAATTCAGCATGTGGGTTAGTCCACTTTACAATAATGGACGTGCCCAACACATTTCCATGAGTGGATTCTGTTCACTTTATATAGTGATTTTCTAAGCGCAGCTTAGATGTGGCACAAGGCCGAAGGTATGGGACACCCAGTGAGGATCAAACTCACTACTCAATTGTAATGATTCTAGCGAGACAACCTTGCTGACCATTACACCACCTCAAGGTGCTCGATATTCACTTTATATATCTCTCCATTAAATCACTCAGTAGGTTTTTCCCCAATTAAAGTGATTACACCAATCTACTTGTGTGGCAAATGAACTACAATTAACCAAGATTCAACAGGTCTCAGTTCTTTGAGAGCCTCTTGTGCCTTAAATTCATACCCAACCTCAGTTAGAACTCGTACATACGATCCATCGCCAAAAGCGAAGGAAAAATCGTCGGTTCCCTGTGCCGCTTGTATTATCCCCTACCTTTATAAGAGGCAGATCAGAATTAAAATAGAGTGCTGTTGTCGTATTTGGGCGAAGGCTACCCTGTCCTCATATCCTAGTTTCGATGGAGTTAGGAAAACGTCACCGTGTCATTTTAAGTGACAAATTATTTTCCACACTTCAACCTCACTCTCTCTTACAGGCAGGGTGTGACAAGTATGCCACTGTTATCGCTACATCCATGGAAAGCGCTCGGAAGAACTACATTCGTTGGTTCTGCCAGTCATAACCTTAAGGCTAGGATCCGTCAGGCCACTTACATAGAAGTAAATCATCCAAATTCTTTCTTTAATCGATCAGTGAGAATTAAGCTCCACTTAAACAGCTTCTTTTTGCGAAACACTGTTCTGTGGAACCGACTCCAATGAGAATGTTTCCCTGATCGTTAAAATCTTAAATTGTTCAAATCTAGTTTTAACCGTTATTTTCACTACCATATCCACATAATAAGTGCCTCTTACTCTGTATGCCATGTACAGGATGAATCTCACAGTAAAAAAAATGTCTACAGTCTTTGGAGTGATTTCGACTTCAGAAACTCAAGGGAATGCGAACATTTTGAATGTTAATATTCAAAGTAGGCAGGTCTCCCCGCATGATATATTTATCCCCACTTTTTGTAATTTTACTAAGGGATATCTATCTATCTATCTATCTATCTATCTATCTATCTATCTATCTATCTAAGTCTGTTCATTATCTATCTATCTATCTATCTATCTATCATATTTTTAGAGCTAATGGTACTTGTTTTATTATCATGTGTAAAGAGGTTGTTCGTATTCATGTCTCATCACGTGCGAATGTTTGGTCAATATTTATTTGCAACAAAACAGATTACGATTTAAAATATTGAAATGTGATTCAACGCTTTTTATTCCCTCCCCCACCTCCAGATTGACAGAAGTCGATTTAAATTTTCCTATAAAGAAATTAAATTATGACAAATTGGAGACAATTTCCTTCAGTGTTGGCGACAAATTGAATAACTCTTACGAGAATCTGTTCTGTGTTATGGTGCTTTTGCAATATTTCGCTAATTAAAAAAAATGTTTGGAAAGAAAATTCTTTGATTTGCTTTGCGAAACAAAATATCTCAAAAGGGAAAACAGAAAATGTCACATAAAGAAGATAAGAATGTAAAGGTCTTCATAAATTCCACCCACACCTTCTCTCTCTCCCTTTTATTATCATCTTTAATGTCCTCGTAAAATTCTCTCGACTATTAATATAAATATTAAATATGAAGTGAATCTGGACAAAAAAGATATTTATAACCGACATCCCAGAAGTTATGAATTAATTTAATTTTCCATAGATTTTTTAAGGATTGAAAATTATGCATTACTCTACGACAGAAACCTTATACCAGTCGGTCTCAAGGTCTATCTACTTACTCGAATCATATTATTGCTTAAAATCTTGTAAAAATGAAGATGCAGCAATGATTATTTAGGAGTTGTTGAGGAATCTTTACAAAGAAGAAACTGAATTCCCAACGAAAATGGAACTAATTTTAATATCAAGCAAAGTATTTGTTTAAAAGGAGAAAAGATAATAATAATAATAATAATAATAATAATAATAATAATATTAATAATAATAATAATAAACTTTAAATATATACAAGATATCGCCCGTCATCATCAATTTCATCAAACAGTGCATGTCTATATGGAAAACAACCCTTTACCTCAATCATATAAATGGAACCTATAAGTCTGATGAAATAAACATCAAAAGAGGTATATTTCAAGGTGATTCTTTATCTCCCTTACTATTCTGCATATCATTAATAGCACTAACCAGTCAACTTAATAAGACAGAATGTGGTTATAAAATAGGACAAAAGAAAATAAACCATCTATTTTACATGGATGACTTGAAGTTATATGCTAAGAATGATAATGAACTGGAAGGTCTTCTGCAAACTGTAAAATGCTTCAGCGAAGCATTGGAATGAAATTTAATTTGAATAAATGTGCTAAAGCTACAGTTTTACGTGGATCAATACAAGAAACATCCTCAATTAGCCTAGACCCTGCTGTAACAATAAAAGAATTGAAACCAGAAGAAGCTTATAAATACCTAGGTGTAAATGAGAGCGTAAATATTCACCATAAAAAAATGAAAGAAATAGTGCGTAAAGAGTACTATAGAAGGCTACGAATGATATTAAAAACTGAATTAAATTCACAGAACAGAGTTATGGCCATTAATAGCCTTGCAATCCCAGTTGTCCAATATAGCTTTAACATCTTAAACTGGACTCTAAACGACATCAGGCGAATGGATGCTGAAACAAGAAAGCTTCTTTCTAAGCATAAGATGCATCATCCAAAGGCTGATGTAGACCGTCTATACATACCCCGTAAAGAAGGTGGAAGAGGTCTTATTCAGCTGGAATTGTCATACTAGACAACAACTATTGGCTTACTAATATACATAGAAACAACAAAGGATTGGATGTTACAATTAGTAAGGCAACATGATGAAAGAAAGAAAAAATATTCAATAATAAAAGAAGGCAGTAAATTCAAACAAGATTTACAGTTAGTAGATTCTGTAGAAAAGCAGAACGGAAGTCAAGAGCCGACTATTGCGGCAAAGAATATGAAAATGAAAGCCAAAGATAAAGCTCTTGAACAGATGAAACAGCGCTGGCAAGACAAACCTCTGCATGGCCAATAACCAGTACGTGCCAATACATCCAATGTTGACAAAGTTAATACTCATCGATGGTTACGTGCATCTGGATTAAAGTCCGAAACTGAAGGCTTTATTCTTGCAGCACAAGACCAAAGTCTTTTCACGAGAAACTTTCAGGCAAATATTATGCATAATAATATGGATCCAAAATGCAGGTTTTGTGATAAACACCAAGAAACAATAGACCACCTAATCTCAGGCTGTTCTGTGCTTGCCCCAAATGAATATAAACATCGCCACGATAGAGTTGGGCAATATTTACATTGGGCAATATGCAAACATTATGGAAAAGCTGTAGGCAAACACTGGTATGAACATCACCCAGCACCGGTTACAGAAATAGAAGATGTAACCATTCTATGGGATTACACCATCTACACAGACAGAAAAATTGAAGCAAACAGGCCAGACATTATTGTTAAAAACCAGAAGGAGAAAACTTGTCTATTAATTGATATGACTTGTCCAGCGGATTGTAACATAGCAATCAAGGAATTTGAAAAACTGTCAAAATATAAAGACCTGGAAATTGAAATAGGAAAAATGTGGAAATTGAAAACAAGAGTTGTGCCAGTGATAGTAGGTGCACTTGGAATGATAAAAAATGGAACAAAACAACACATTGAAAGAATCCCTGGAAACCCCAGCTTAAGAGATATACAAAAAATTGTCTTATTAAGTACAGCCCACACACTAAGGAAAACTTTATCTATGTAATGCTGGAGATGATAGGGAAGATAGAAGAACATGAAATGGAGCCATAACAACACGCCACTACCTGCCTTAGGTCTCCCCGCAGACTTGGTTGGTAGTGAGACCAAAGCAGAAATCGAAATATGATGAAAAATGACATAATAATAATAATAATTCACAGAATAGAATTATGGCCATTAATAGCCTTGCAATCCCAGTTGTCCAATATAGCTTCAACATCTTAAACTGGACTCTAAACGACATCAGGCGAATGGATGCTGAAACAAGAAAGCTTCTTTCTAAGCATAAGATGAATCATCCAAAGGCTGATGTAGACCGTCTATACATACCCCGTAAAGAAGGTGGAAGGGGTATGTATAGACGGTCTACTATTCAGCTGGAATTGTCATACAAGACAACAACTATTGGCTTACTAACATACATAGAAACAACAAAGGATTGGATGATACAATTAGTAAGGCAACATGAAGAAAGAAAGAAAAAATATTCAATAATAAAAGAAGGCAGTAAATACAAACAAGATTTACAGTTAGTAGATTCTGTAGAAAAGCAAAACAGTAGCCAAGAACCAACTATTGCGGCAAAAAATATGAAAAAGAAAGCCAACGATAAAGCTCTTGAAAAGATGAAACAGCGCTGGCAAGACAAACCTCTGCATGGCCAATATCCAGTACGTGCCAATAAATCCAATGTTGACAAAGTTAATACTCATCGATGGTTACGTGCATCTGGATTAAAGTCTGAAACTGAAGGATTTATACTTGCAGCACAAGACCATAGTCTTTTCACGAGAAACTTTCAGGCAAATATTATGCATAATAATATGGATTCAAAATGCAGGTTTTGTGATAAACACCAAGAAACAATAGACCACCTAATCTCAGGCTGTTCTGTGCTTGCCCCAAATGAATATAAAAATCGCCACGATAGAGTTGGGCAATATTTACATTGGGCAATATGCAAACATTATGGAAAAGCTGTAAACAAACACTGGTATGAACATCATCCAGCACCGGTTACAGAAATAGATGTAACCATTCTATGGGATTACACCATCTACACAGACAGAAAAATTGAAGCAAACAGGCCAGACATTATTGTTAAAAACCAGAAGGAGAAAACTTGTCTATTAATTGATATGGCTTGTCCAGCGGATTGTAACATAGCAATCAAGGAATTTGAAAAACTGTCAAAATATAAAGACCTGGAAATTGAAATAGAAAAAATGTGGAAATTGAAAACAAGAGTTGTGCCAGTGATAGTAGGTGCACTTGGAATGATGAAAAAATGGAACAAAACAACACATTGAAAGAATCCCTGGAAACCCCAGCTTAAGAGATATACAAAAAATTGTCTTATTAAGTACAGCCCACACACTAAGGAAAACGTTATCTATGTAATGCTGGGGATGATAGGGAAAATAGAAAAACATGAAATGGAATCATAACAACACGCCACTACCTGCCTTAGGTCTCCCCGCAGACTTGGTTGGTAGTGTGACCAAAGCAGAAATCGAAATATGATGAAAAATGACATAATAATAAAAACATCCTACAACAAACATCCTCAATTAGCTTAGACCCTGCTGTAACAATAAAAGAATTAAAGCCAGAAGAAGCTCATAAATACCTAGGTGTAAATGTGAGGGAAAAATTCACCATACAAAAATGAAAGAAATAGTGCGTATAGAATACTATAGAAGGCTACGAATGATATTAAAAACTGAATTGAATTCTCAGAATAGAATTATGGCCATTAATAATCTTGCAATCCCAGTTGTCCAATATAGTTTCAACATCTTAAACTGGACTCTAAACGACATCAGGCGAATGGATTCTAAAACAAGAAAGCTTCTTTCTAAGCATAAGATGCATCATCCAAAAGCTGATGTAGACCGTCTATACATACCCCGTAAAGAAGGTGGAAGAGGTCTAATTCAGCTAGAATTGTCATACAAGACAATAATTATTGGCTTACTAACATACATAGGAAAAACAAAGGGCTGGATGATACAATTAGTAAGGCAACATGAAGAAAGAAAGAAAAAATATTCAATAATAAAAGAAAGCAGTAAATACAAACAAGATTTACATTTACTAGATTCTGTAGAAAAGCAAAACAGAAGCCAAGAACCAACTTTTGCCGACAAACATTTGAAAATGAAAGCCAAAGATAAAGCTCTTCAACGGATGAAACAACGCTGGCAAGACAAACTTCTGCATGGCCAATATCTAAAACGTGCCAATAAATCCAATGTTGATAAAGTTAATACTCATCGATGGTTACGTGCATCTGGATTAAAGTCTGAGACTGAAAGCTTTATTCTTGCAGCGCAAGACCAAAGTCTTTTCAATAGGAACTTTCAGTCTACCGCAGAAAGTAATGGCAACCTACTGCGGGATAATCTTCTGCCTAATCAGTCATGTCTCTAAATAGACATGATCGCCGAATCGTGTAATACGTATGGTACTTAACTGACTGGCCTTCAGAATTATAGTTTACCCTGCTTTATAACTCCTAGTACGGGAAGAAGTTTTGGATTCATGCCTTTTCCATTTCTTTAATACCCCTTCGTATCTTTTATGTTTTTATTTGAAAATGTGAGAGCATAATAATATCAGAACCGTTATTTCGTATGTAAATTATAAGCAATTGAAAAAATAACCGTAGTAAATATCAGTCTATCACATTAAGTTTGTAATTCCTTTTTCTGTTGTATTTATTTTCCATTAATTTTTGCATTTGAAATATATTTACCTTTCATCGGAGATCAAATTTCTTTAATACTTTAGCACCCACCCCAGTATTCTAGCCGATTTTTGGTCAGGTCGTCTTCTAGATGTTTTCTCTTCTTTTTCGGATTTTCAATTCTACTTCATTTAAGAAACTCTTTAGGGCCGCAAGTAATCCGCTAATCACAGGCGCAAATGCTAAGTTTCCATGCAATTTTGTCGCAAATATTTTTTCATTATCTTTCAGTTATACTTTGTAGTCATCTCCAATAGCGACGCTCATAATCAGACATATCTTCTTTTTTGTTGTTTACGATAACTTGAGCCTGAATTGTGTAAGGCGTATGAATTTTAAAATTCCAGATAATTTAAATAATTCCCCTTGTTTTTAAATTACTGACTTGCATAAACAAATCTCATCCATTTGTACAGTTCCTAGTAAATACCTTTTTCAACTCAGTCATGCTTATTTTATACGCCTTCTGGGCTAATTTCTTACTCACTTATAACTAGCGTGTTAAACTCTTTTTATATAATCACCATTCGTTCTATCACTTAACATACATTGTTTTCTTATTGAAATTTTTTGGGTCAAAATTAGTTGCTATTCAGTGTCACTGTTCATCTTTTCTCTGTGCATTCATGTCCATGTAACATAGGTGAAATTTATTTTGCTTATTTATTGAATGATGAGAATTTGGTTTTCTTTATATATATGTTTTTTTTGCGTGGAATGTTTCTATTCTTTTCTCAATTGCACTGTAACATTTCGTTTTCAAACTAAACATTTCAGTATTTTACTTTGTGTAATACACATATAGCCATGATAGCCGACTCAACTTGATCCCCTAAGATAACAAAGCCTCCTCGTCCAGATTATAATTTGGCATATAGTTTCAGAACATAATATTTTATTTACGAGATTGTATGCACGTCTTTTTTCACAATCGTATATCAAATTTTCTCACTTCTTATCCACAGAATATAAATAGTTTAATCAAGAAAGAATATGGCACTCTACGTTTTCCGTTCTAATAAAGGCATTTACTGAGCATATTAATTATTGCTGATTTTGAATCTTAAAAGTTCAACTTGGATTTCATATCATTTAGATCACTATTCGACTACGGAAAATTGCTCACAGTATTTGAACGCTTACCCGAGACGTCAGGATGCCCAGTCCCAGGATCAAACACTGAGATCTGGTCTTAGTAAGGTTCCCATCAATGTTCAGATATTAAAAACTGTTTGCAGAATATTCAAATAAGTGTTCAAACACAGCTCTTTTTGCAGAACGTTCAGTTAAGCTTTTTTTTTACATGCAAAATCGAATAAATCATTAAGAGAAATAATTTAATAATAAATAATTTAAAATGAAATACGACTATAAATATTTCTCAAATGTCTTGGCATGAATACACGCGAACTCAAAAAGCAACGTAGGAAAAAAGAATAATAAAATAAAAACTTAAAAGTAAAATCAAACACCCCAAAAATGAATAAACGATTATGTCCCTTGCTGTGCTTTAGTTCCCCAGAAATACAATGAAATCTGTAAAAAATGAAAACTTGCGCTAAATTTAATTATACCACCCACCTTGTCTGTTTACTAAGAAAAAGCTCAAATGAAAAACAAATAAGAAATAAGCGAATATTCACAACTTGTTTGCTTCTCAGTTAACAACCAAACAACGAAACTCCTAAAAAAAAGAAGCTGGTAAAGTTCAGTCAGTACTGAGCTAAAACACGAAAGGTCAAATACATTAATTTTTAGATCCAATTACTAATTTGAAACAAGAAAAGTCAAATTTCATCTCTCAAATTAAATTTCAGCTAATTGTTCAATCGTTTCACAAGAAGAAACAAAAACAAATTATAAAATGTAGAATATTATTTTTTTCGTTTTATTTCGATTTCTGACTTTTTTATTTTTACTGTCATTGATGATCGCCGAAGCGAAGAAAAAAATGAATAAAAATCAGAAAAGAAAAATGAATAAAGGTCAGAAAATAAATGAGAAAAAACTTGAAAAATCATCAGCAATTTCTTGTACGTTAGACATCAACTTGTACGGTAAAGAAACGAAAATTCAATTTGTATTAGCATTGTACTTGAAGAGTGACATAGATGAATTAGATCTCCTGCCGGGAATTGTAATAATGATTACAGAAACTGATAAAGAAGATTTAACACTTTTTCTATCCTAGAAAATCACCATATAAGCAAAGAGTCTTTATTATCATCGATGGCTCCAGGTTATACAACATGTTGGTTATTTTGGTTCCTAGGTTTTACAGCATACATCGATCTGGTATATGTCCTGGTATACCAATATATCCAAGTAGTATAAATCATTATTAGTGGCTTCTTAAACTTACAAAATTGACTCTAATCCACATTTCAGAATTTGAGATTGTTTTAAAATCGGAAAGTTATTATCACAAATGAATGATTAATCTTTTTAGAGTTTAACTGATTTAAATTATATTCACAGTTTGTAATAAAGTAACGGAAACAAAATGTGGAATAACATTAGTGTTCGTAGAAAATGTCCTTATTCGTACGTATGTCAGTGCAAATTGTTTTTAAAATGTTTAAATACATTTTAAAATTGTTTATTTGCTGGTCTGATAGAGTTGCTACATATCAACTACAAGAAAACTGAATGTATGGTAATAAGTTAAAGTAGGAGTTCAAAAAGCAAACGACAAGTTAGTGATACTAAAATCAAACAGGTGCTGAAATTTAAATGCCTGAGAGATGCTCAAACAATAGACGGAAAATGCGATACAGAGATCTGAAGGTGCATTGGCCAAAGATGCATTCCAGAAGCTGAGTAGAGTATTATAAGACAAGAAAGTTTTGCTAGAAACAAAAAAGATAGTCCTGGATTGTTATGTGATTTCTGTTCTTCAATATAGCAATACTAGACAATCTTTATCAAAAATGAATGAAAAACTCGAAGCAACCGAAATGTGGTTCTACAGAAAAATACTTAAAATAGTATGGACGGAACAAGTGAGCAATGACAAGGATTTGGAGGGGATGGACACGAAAATGAAAACTGGTATTTAACATCAGGAAAAGACAGCTGAAGTTTTTGGGACATGTAATGAGGAAAGAGGATTTGGAGAATCTGAATCTGAAAGGAAATATGTCTTATCCTGAAGACACATATCTTATCTTTAAAACATCCTGTAATTAAAAAGATAAATATAAAGAAACTTTGCATCCTTTGCTCTTGTAATGATCTATCGGGCATTGACATAAGTTTTTTGGCAGACAAGAAGGACAATTCCACAATAATATAACTTTGTATATGTGAAATCTTTTAAGGTACAGTTCTTTAATTCTACAACAAAATCTTTTGTCCACTAGAACATTTTCAATAATGGCGACACAATACGAGTAATAAAGAATAGTATGAGAAACAAAGTTGAACAATGGCTTTTTTATTTTCATTATTTATTTTCATTATTCTGAAACCACTGAAATAATACGTATTTGAGAACTATAAAAGAAAGGAACAGACTTAAATGAAAGAAATTGTGTATTTACATTACGGAGAGATACGGAATGTAATTAAAAAGAAATAAATCTAAAAAAAAGACGATAAATTCTTATTCAGTTTGATTGCATATTACAAAAATTGTATTTCTATGTTTCTCTATATTTTCTATGGTTTCTATGTTAGCAACTTACTCAGAACAAAGTAGAATCGAGATTTCGTCCCAAAGTCAATGACAATTCAGCTCTGAATTTTGAATACGAATTTTTTTAACAAATTTTAGTTGAAAAAAAATAATTCATTTAAAAAAAAGAAATTGGTAAAATAACAATCCTTAAAAGAACATGAAAATGCCTTCGAGCGAATCAGTTTTTTGGAATTCAATCTGGATGCAAATACGAGGAATTAAAAAGGAAGTCGGGAGAAAATGTTGAAGACTCGAGATTGAAAGTCAATTGAAATAGTCAACCAATTTACATTTCCTGTTATTAATTTTCCTTTGATTTTCTCACGTTCAGGAAAAAAGCACAGAAGATAAATTAAAAAAGTAAAAAATAAAAATCGAAAAACAAAAACACTCGAAGAAAAGGAATGACAAGTATCATCATTTTTGATTAGACGTTATTTCACCTTTGAGAAGCCTAAAACATTTATTTTCTAAATTGAATGGCTTCCATAAAAATAAATGTTCACAAGACTATCGGTATCCACAACAACATATATGAATACATAGACGCATGTAAATACATATATACAGAGACATAGAAGCGTATATATATATATATATATATAGGGTGTTGCAGCAGAATCCGACTCTTGACAAAAAGAAAACGAAATAGGCAATAAAAACAAAACTTGTGTATGCAGAGGAGAGACCCAACAGTTTATTATTTTTCAATGTAACCGTCAACCGGCAACGGCTATCTCAAGGCGGGCGTAAAATGAGTAACACGCTTTGTTGACCATTTCGCGTCTATAGCGGCGAACGCCTCCACGATGACGGCTTTCAGAAAGCCGCTTATTGGTCTTAGCCTCGATCACGCCCCTAGAAGAAACAGTCAATCCCAATACGTCTTCAGATAACACTGTTGCACTTTCCGTCCTTTGTTAGAACACTTCCCAAATATTTAAATTTTTGTCCTTGTTTGATATGAGTATTTTTTTATAATAATTTCACCCCTAAGCAAGGCAGGAAAATCACTGGTGCGCAGGGGCTACAGTGAGAGAATAAAAAAGGTACAGGGCATGTCGAAGAAAAGATAAGAGATCAAAGGGAATCAAGTAGATAAAAGATGGCAATTGACGTTGCATTTAAACTTTTGGAGATTGTAGCTATCAGGTAAATATGTTTCACAAAAGGGAAGTGCGAGAAAAGAAACTGTTAAGATAGAAGAGTGGGTTAGTTTTAATTAGTTCGACGGCAAAAGGGTGGGACCTTAATGCCAATCGAGTAGCATGAGTAAATACATGTAGTCAAGGAACCAAGAAAAAAAGCTCTTCAGCGCAGTTGTCACAAAAATATTTGTAGAAAAGACAGAGGGAAGCCACATCACGTTAACGAGAAAGTGTATTCCGGATTTTTGACAATAATGATGTATCGTGTCTTTTTGTAGTTTATATTTAGTTCTTTCTAATCGCTTTCATTCATGAGTTTCTGTCGCAGTTAGTCTATTATTAACACTGTGTGATCTGTATTTAGAAATTATTATCTTGTGTTCAACTTTATTTATCATAGAAAAGGCACTCAACGTAGCAGATTTCAAAACAATGCATGTAGAAAACAAAGCAAAATTAAATCGCTTGGTAATTTTTTTATTTTTTTCAACTGAAACTTCTTTGTAAAAAGTTGTTCTCGACTTTGCTCTGTTTCCTTGTTTGTCACATCCCATCACATCTAATTTTACGGTTACTGTGTGTTACTTAAGCTTATCTTAGCGTCTTAGCTTTTATATAGGTCTGATCAGTTGGCCTTACTTCAGTATCTGTAATCCAGAAAAAAGACTAAATATCTTTTCTCTAAATCCGCCATTCGGATGAACGCTCTCGTACTGGTCTCTGCAACGAAAATGTCGACCGAGTACAGAAAGAAGAGATTGTCAGCCTCTTCCCTGTTTTATGTAATTGAATTATAGCTGTTATGTGCAAAAACTTGTTTTTTTATCGATGTCACCCAAAGGTTTGTTACAATAATCTTGAAGAAAAGTTGCTAATTAAAAATATTTTCTTAAGATTTGGTTTCACTAAATTCAAAAACAAGTGTTCAATTAATTAGTAAAATACATTTCAAGATTTGTTGAAATAATCCTTATTTTTACTTAGATGCAAACATTACGATCAGATAAGATTAATCTTAGAAAATAAATTGCAGTTGAATTTCAAGAGTTTTTTGTTATTATTTGAAAAAATTAGGTAATGGTAAATCTTGCTTAAACATTTGCATTAGAAATCTAATAATCTGAGCACGGAACGGCTTCATTGTTCTAATGATCGATACTCGAACGGTAGAAAAGTAGGATTTCCTTACTTAAAAATCGGCAAAGCAGCATCTTCCTTTAACAGATTATGGAAGGTTTAAGACAGATATGAATATTACAAAGTTTTTGCTGCGGGGTAATGTTGTTGTAGGATAGAGTATGGCCTTTCTTGTCTAACGTGGAGTTAGAAAATGAAAATGTTAATTGCAAAAAGCTTCGCCTTATCTGACAAGAATGAGATAATCATTTATTATAGTCGACACTGACGCTTCAGTTTCTAATGAGAGTATAGACAAAAAAAATAAGTATGCAGATAAATAAATCGACGACAGAGATATGAAGTGATGGCGACGGATAGAAAATATATACAGACACAGGCATAGATAGATAGATAGATAGATAGATAGATAGATAGATAGATAGTGTTGGGGATCACCCCTTTTTGCAGATAAGAATGGACTCACCTGATGTGTACATATAATCCTGCCTATACAGAGAACTGCAGTATTAGTTGAGTAGTTGCAAGTAGTTGTAGAGTTGTAAAGCAGTTACTTAGTTGATCAGTAAGTTGGTGCAGAGTTATTTGGAGTTTTTTGGATATATTGTTTCATTTAAAGACTGTATATAATTATTTCTACTAATAGTATTCCTGAATTGACTAACACGTGTTCCAGTTTGTATATCTTGTTCAATATAACTTACATTTTCTATCTCCATATCTGTTTTTGTTATTTATTATTTTCTGTGGTTTCTCACTCGGAATCCAAAATAGATAGATAGATAGATAGATAGATAGATAGATAGATAGATAGATAGATAGATAGATAGATAGATAGATAGATAACAGACTGGGGCATTTAGCTAGTAAGCTACATACATACATATGATAGCCGGTCGCAGTATAATATCTACTTTAATTTCATTTTAAAAATATTATTAGAGATTAAAAAAAGTGGTTAAAAACTGTGCAAAAATTAAAATATTTAGAAAACCTTTTAAAAAAAGATGAAAAATGCAATACCAATGTCCGAAGATGTATTGAAATAACAAAATATTCCTTGGAATGTTAAGGTGATTATGAAACAGGAAAACTTTGTTTGAAATGAAGAAAAATTTACTAAACTGTTATATAATATAGGTTTTCCTATAAATCAATGAATGATAAACCAACTCATCACAGGTTGAGAAAAGACTTAATATATTATAACACTATTTTTGCATGTGGAAAAATGTAATTCTAGTTTAGTACGACGGAGCGAAAGAAATTATCATTAGTGATATTATTAATTCTGCAGATTATTTGTTCCAATATGAGTCGAGAAGAAACTAAGCCTAATAGATAATAAAATTGTTTATTTTCGGTTGCAATATGAACGCAGCTAAAGAATTGTGAAAAAATATATATTGCAAATTTTTAGAATCTTGGAAACTGGCTGGGAAGTGATTTGAGAAAAACATTTTGCAGGTGTAAGCGACAGGTCAGATGGGGTCATCATATTGTCAGGCATTGTGTGAAAAAGCAAAGACATTACAGCTGGCGATAAACTGAAGCTAAAGTTTTGTTTCGGGATTGTTCCAAACTTTTGATGAGGTTAAGTAAGATTAAATTTTCAAAATTATTGAATCCTGAGAACAGATTTTAAAGTCGGAAAAATAGATGATGTAATCAAAACGGGAGAAGACGAAAATAAATGATATCATTAAGAAATATTACTACTTTACTGGTTAAAGTAAGGGAATAATGTAGCTCCACCTCAAAGTGCTAAGGCGGGAGTAATTTAATTAGCTGAAGACTTGATTTGCATGGACAACCCGTGTCCGTCATGCCTCCCCAAAGAGAATTTGGGACAAGCATAAAAATAGGGCTTCACAGGGCCAAGATCAGTGGGAGCGCAATTGGCACTCAATCGCAGACACTGTCAGTTGGAGCTAAATTTTCGGACCAGTCGAGATGTAACGAAAAAGGGACAGAATATTCCCAACCGGGAGCCAAGACCGTAGAGACAGGGACGGTCGCCTCCGATAGATTTCCTGACTGAAGATATACAGAGGCAGAAATAATTGCCACGACGTCGGGTGCTAGCTGTAGAGACAGATAAGGCCGCCTCCTATATAGAACTGGCTGAAGATATAAAGTAACAGAAAAAGCCGAAAAGAGTTAGAGTCCAATAACGCGCCTCCTATAGAGTCCTGGCTGAAGATGTTAAGAAACGTAGAGAAGTCCAGCAGACTGACCGACCGAAAACAGTTAAACTCAAACAACGCGCATCCGATAGATTCCTAGCTGAAGATGTAAAGAAACAGAAAGAGCCGAAAAGAGTTAAAGTCAGACGACGAACAGTTTCAATTTTGAGATGCTGCGCTAAGCTGAGGAAGATAAGACGAATTTAGCGCCGCCGTCATCCGCACACACAAAGATCACTCTTTGGCCGTTTCTGTAAAGTTTTGGTGAAAATCTTGAATTATACATTTTGAATCGTCACAACTTAAAAACTCCGATTAGAGTGATAAACGTTACCAACCAAATGCTTGAATTAATGTTGAGAAGGCAAACGTTACTCTTAAACTAAAACTTTCGCTTGTTGTAAAGATAAGAATTTGACGACTGTTATATTCTATTTCTTTTTGTTGTTTTGTTTGTGTATATAAAGACTTTCCCCAAATTATTCAGGCGTCATTCAATTTACTTTTGGTGCCGTTCTCATTAACCCAATTGTGCACGCGGGTCCGGTCTGATTAACTTGGTAAAGAGACAGCTAGCAAGATTTCAACGTGTCTTCCTTAGGATCAAAGTTCACAGCGTTGGTGAGGAAAAACACTGTTGTAATAGAGCACATCTACTGTGTCAAAGACCATTACGACTAGCGGCCGGGTGCGTCGTCACTTTAATGCAAAAGAAATGTGGTTCTACAGAAAGATGCTTGGCATATAAACATATGAGCAGCGTCGAACTTTTAAAGAAAATAGAAACAAAAAGAACAATTTAAAATTCTCGAGTACATAATGATAAAAGAGGGCTCGGAAAACTTGAAACTCACAAGACATATTGAAGGCAAGAGCGATAGACTAAAGCAGTGCATAACCTACCTAACAAGCTTATGCAAATGTTTGCCAGAACAAGGATTAGAAGAGATAGCAAAAGAATAAACTTTACTAAGAGAGTGGAGAGCCATGATTGCCAACGTCCCTAAGGTACTCAGGCACAAATAATAATAATAATAATAATAATAATAATAATAATAATAATAATAACTTTCAGGCAAATATTATGCATAATAATGTGGATCCAAAATGCAGGTTCTGTGATAAATACCAGAAAAACAATAAACCATCTAATCTCAGGATGTTCTGTACTTGCACCAAATGAATATAAAAATCGTCACGATAGAGTGGGGCAATATTTACACTGGACAATGTGCAAACACTATGGAAAATCTGTAAACAAACACTGGTATGAACATCACTCAGCACAGGTTACAGAAATAGAAGATATCACCATTCTATGGGATTACACCATCTACACAGACAGAAAAATTGAAGCAAATAGGCCGGCCATTCTTGTTAAAAAGAGAAAACTTGCTTATTAATTGATATGACTTGTCCAGTGGATTGTAACATAGCAACCAAGGAATTCAAAAAACTATCAAAATATAAAGACCTGGAAATTGAAATAGAAAAAATGTGGAAATTGAAAACAAGTATCATACCAGTGACAGTGGGTGTACTTGGAATGATAAAAAAAATGGAACAAAAAATACATTCAAAGAATCCCTGGAAACCCCAGTTTAAGAGATATACAAAAAATGTTTTGTTAAATTCAGCCTACACACTAAGGAGAACTTTGTCTATGTAACGCTTGGGATGTTAGGGAGATAGGAAAAAACATGAAACGGAGCCATAACAACACACCACGATCTGCCTTAGGTCTTCCTGCAGACTTGGTAGGTAGTGTGACCATAGCAGAAATCTATAATTCTATATTATAATGAAAAATGACACAGTAATAATAATAATAATAATAATAATAATCAGAAGAAGAAGAAGAAGAAGAAGAAAAAGAAGAAGAAGTAATGCGTTGTGGGTTTTTAACCTAAATCATAATGTATGCAAAACCTCAAGCTAAATATATGGAATTACTTTCTACTTACCTTCTCACAATTCTATTTCAAAATGATTGCTCTTCTGAACACATGCAGAAAAGTTATATCATGTTTGTTCTTTGAAGGATGTAGTTCTGCTAATATTAAAAGATGTTCTTGCCGTTAAACTAACATTCTATGCTGAGATGCGTCTAGACTAATATGTTTCATTTAGAAAATTTAGAATATTAAAAGTGAAATAAAATTGGTAAGAGTTCCGTTTGGAAAAATATCTGAAATTGAATGTTAACAAGTTATTAATTATCATTAAGTAGTTATTGTTGATTCATTATCATCATTTTTCCCTGTGCTGTTTATATGGTTAATATAATGTTTCAATTTTACAAATTTCTTAGTGACAATTATCCATAATGGAAGCGGAAGCTTACTTTATTTTCTTTTCAACAAGTTGGCAACAGAATAACGATCGTTAAAATAAGCTCACACGTGTTTGTATGAGGACATGCATATTTAATAGGATGGAAACTTATTGAGTGATTGGTACAGTGGAATAACTGGAAATCGTAAAAGGTTGAAAACCATCTGCTACAACAGCTGTGATTACTGCAATTTTAGCAGTAGTCATTGTGAAATCCAACAAAGATACAACCCGCCTTACACAACGCAAAGCTGATATCATAATATTATGCTCTCTCTTCCACACAAAAGCGCTACAATCCAGAAAATGACTCATCTCATTAATAGTAAATGTTTCTTAAGAAAAAACGGTATCAGAGCCAATACTGTAATAAATAATGGTACCCTTATTCTTTGACAACCAAGCAAACACATAGCATGCCGAATCAGCCATAGTATGACTTGATTAATTAATAGTAAATTCCTTTGAGATTTGATGAAATATTCACTTCTCATAAGTAGTTACATATCTTGTAAATTACCAGCGTTTGCCATCTGCGAGCGATCATATTTTTCAGACACCATTGATGTGATTTAAAGAAAAATCTTTAAAAATCTTTCATTGGGGAACAGGATTTCTCACAAAAGTTTTTCACGGTTAAGTCGTGTTAAATCTTATCGAGGTTCTATAACCGCAAAGCTATATTCTTACACCGCGTTGTTACCTATAAAGCCACACCTACACACTCCGGGTGAGTTAATTTCTACAGGTGGGTACTTCTATCTTTAAATTTTTGAAAAATAACGAAGGCAATAATGTAAATATTTGCACTATAAATACGTAGAATAATTCACATAACATGTATAAAATATAGTAAATGACAAATCACTTTTACGATGTAGCAAGGGTTTGATGAAATTTGCCAAATTTATCAAGTTCCACATTATTAACCCGGCCAGGTTAATAAATTACCAAGAAATATTATGAAATATAAATATTTTAAAGCTGTCTTGTAATGACGACAAAGTGAAAATATATCATTTTCTGACAGTTTTTTCTGATATCATTTTCTGACAGTTTTTTGAAATATTTATGTTGTATACTTCTTTTGAGTAAATATTTGAATAAACTTCTGCTTCTTCGTCAAAAACAATCTGTAATCCATGATGGCTTTGTTTTTCTCATATAAATGACGGACCATAAACTCCTATCCAATTAAATAAAATTAAATAAAATCCAATTAAATAAAATTAAATAAAATCCAATTAAATAAAATCCAATTAAATAAAATGCAGCCGTAACATCTACTCCAACAGTTTCTTTCCTCGCACTTCCCGACTGTGGAATTCTCTTCCAAACGATTGCTTCCCCGACGGCTACAATCTCCAGGAGTTTAAATGTAAGGTCAATACACACCTCCTAACACACTAACCTGCTCCCATTCTATCAAGCACTCTTCCCATCTGCCCGACCCTCATCCTCGCTATCCTTACTCATCTGTCACCTTTCTCCTGACATTCCCTATGTCTATCCACTCCTTCTCTTTACCTTCCCCTATGTAGCCCCATGCTCAATAGTGGCAGTGGAATGCCTTGCTTGGGGTGAGATGATTAAAAAAAAAAAAAAATTCGGCGAGAATACGCTCGAACCAAGTACTGATTATCTTCTTCACTGATAAAATAAATGACGAAATAGACTGAACCCAAGGTACATCAAAAAGACCTGCTTTTTCACAACTGTTAAAATAGACAGACATCAACACTTCATATTTAAATAAAAATATTCCATTATTTTTATTATGTTTTCATCGGTGACTTGGCCGTATTGTAAAGTGAGTGGGTCGGATCTGGTAGGACTAGACACAGGCGCGTACCAGAGCAGCGAGCGCTGCGCCCGGCTCACTGACGTAAACTGCCAAAGTCAAATCTCGAACTATAAAACTAAACTGACTCTCTGTGAAGGTTGATTCCCATATTGTATTCATTTCTATGCTTGGCCAACTTTGAAGAATTTTCTGTGGTCTAGCATATACGCTGATTCTTTAAGTTTCCGCATTTTCCAGTGATGTCTCTGTCTGTTATTTCAAATTCATCTCACAGGGGGCAGTCATGTCCCTTTTCCCTTCATATATAGTCAGCTACGCCTTATTTTTCTATTTCCCCTAGTGTTATGGCCTTGTGGTGTTCTTGATGTCTTAAGGGAGTGTTCCACTTTTCTATTATATTTCTTACCACAGCTGCATGAGATGGCGTTTTTGTTTTTGTTGTGGATTCCGGATGAGGAACCGCACAAAATAATGAACAACAAAAACAGATATTGAGATAGAAAAGTAGGTTATATTGAACGTAATATACAAACTTGAACGCAGGTAAGTAAATCCAGGAATATTATTAGTAAGAAATAAATATCTACAAGTTTTGAAGTGAAGTCGTTGGAAATAGTATATCAGGGTATATTATTCTAACTGAGTGGAGCTCAGAGCTAGTTTGACTTTCCATACGGTAATCTCTGGGTAACTTCGGTATCTCTCGGTAACTTACGTATCAGTTCCGGTACTCTCCGATAATTCTCACGGATCTCTACTATAATTCTCAACTGCTGTTCTCTCTATGGCAGGAGTATTTGTATACTTAGTCGAGTTCTTTATCATATACAAAGCGGAGATCCCACAACACTTTTGCTAATGGTTATAGATTAACGAGAAAAGATCCTCAGCTTACTCTTATTATGAATGTATATATGTTGTCTAGGATACTAAATACTCACTAGTACGTGATAGTAATATTTGCCACTTCTAGCAGGTAATTTCCCTATTGTAAACTCTGGGGCAAATAATTTTTTTCTGTCAAATTAGCTTCACTAATATTTATAAAGCTTCAGATTCGTGAGCTTACTTTGAACTTAAGATTTATAAATTGAGATCGTTTTATATAAATGGCTACCATTTGTTAACATTTGCGCAGAACGAACTTCTTTTCGTTCTCACTGTGCAGATGTTGCCATTATTCAGCAAATAAAACTTTACATTTCAGTAAGTATTTATCTTATATATCGATTAAACATGAAGTGGCTTATAATGAGACAGGCAGTTTATTAATGACAAGATATAGCAGCTAGATAAATTAATGAGTGTGAACGCATTTATATTCCATAAAAAGATGATGTAAAAAATTAATAGCTGAGTGAACTAAATACAGACATGAATATAAGATTGAATTTATGGAGAGGGAACAATTGAACATCGGTGTTCAGCTGCTTTAATCCGTTCTGAACGAGACAGATGAGATTATTTTGTTCTGTCCCGTCGAGAATATAACTTTGAGGAGAAAAGTAGAAAGAATAACCCGAAAAATCTGCACACTGCAGAGGACATTTTTCTAAAAACTGGCGGAAATTTTGTCATTATTTTGTTTTTATTTTTTCTATATAATAACAACAAAAAACAAAACATAAAAACGCTTTCATAATTTTATCTTTTATTTTGTGCCTCTTGTCCATACTGATTGACTTTTATATTTTTTCTTTCTGATAAAACTTCAATTGAAGAGAAGAAATGAATAAAATAAAAATTAAGTTGCACACCGACAACGCATCAAATCACCGACTTCTTTTTCTTCAGAACGAGGGCGATCACACACTACCGTCCATAATTACTAGGTCACCCCAGTGTTTTTTTTTAATTATTTCACCCCGAGCAAGGCAGAAATGCCGCTGATGAGCGGGGGGGGGGGGGCTATATAACTGTAAAAAGTTAATTAATTAGAAAAGAGTGAGGAGTACAAACTAGTTAGAAAGGAGCAATAGAAAGCTGAGAATACAGGTGCGATGACAGATGCATAGGTGGAGAGAAAGGGAAGGATATACGGGGGTGGGGAGAGAGCTAGAGTCCAGTGGTTAATAGATGAGTATTGACATTGCATTTAAATTTCTGGAGGTTGTAGCCGTCAGGAAAGCAAGAATATAGGAGCGAGTTCCACAGGCGTGAAGTGCGAGAGAAGAAGCTGCAGGAGTAGAATTGTTGTCTGTATTTGGCTAACCTGACTGTGAATGAGTGGGACCGAGTTGCCAGTCTGATTGCACGAGTAAACACCTGTTGAGGAGGCACGAGTGACTTAAGTTCGTCCGAGCAGAAGCCATGAAAGTATTTATAGAACAGACAAAGCGAGGCCACATTTCGACGGTGGGGAAGTGGCTGCAGTCGAGCCGCCAGATCAGTGCCTATCACATTACAGACTCTCCTTTGAAGCCTGTCGAGAATACTGAGGAGAACGGCAGGGGCGCCTGACCATAAATGGCAGCAGTACTCCATGCACGGACGGATGGTTGACTTGTATATACGCAGGATGGATTCAGGCGGAAAAAGCATCCTGGATCGGCATAGTGACCCAACCTTCTTAGCAGTAGATTTAGCTATGAATTCAATATAGTGGTTCCATTTGAGGTCTGAGGAGAGGGTAAGGCCGAGGAGGCGTAGTGTGTTGGACTCAGGGAGAATCGCTTGGTCCATGCTTATGGGAGGCGGGAGAGGTTGCCTGTGATGGTTGACAGACAACAGCTTGGTCTTAGACGCATTGAAGTTGACAAGTCACTTCTTGCCCAAATTCACCACAGAGTGTAGATTCCGTTCAAGGTCAGCAGTGAGATTATGTCTGTCCGCCACGACAGGTTTCTTACTGGTGCGGGAGTATATTGTGGTGTCATCTGCCTAGATGCCTACTTGGGAACTGATCTCATCTGGGAGGTCGTTGATGAAAATAAGAAAGAGCGTCGGGCCCAGGATAGAGCCCTGTGGGACACCAGCATTCGTTCTGTAGGATGAAGCGGCATGCCCATTCCAACGACCTTCATTTTGAGGTTATTTAAAAAAGATTGGATTAGGTCAAGCAGGCGACCGGTAATACCGTAACCCCGTAGCTTGCGTAGGAGGCCAGAGTGCCAAACCCTGTCAAAAGCCTTGGAAATGTCAGACTCATCAGCGTGTACTCCGTTACGGTGGTTAGCAAGTCGGCCGTTGACCTGGCAAAGCGGAAGCCATATTGCCTGTCAGAGAAGAGTTTGTGGGCAGTAAGATGTTGAACTATTTCAGCATTAATTATGGCCTCGAATACTTTCCCGAATATCGGTAGAAGATTGATAGTTGGATGGGCCCGAGGGTTCACCGCAATTCTTAAAAACAGGAACGATTCTTAATTACAGGAATAAAAAAAACAATTTAAAAAAAAATTATGTATTTCATACTATTTTCTTTAGTATTTATTGCCAGGTGAATAATTGTAAATGAAAATAGAATGCTTATTTTGTTAACACTGCACAATAACATGTGCATCAAATGAATTTATGAATATTTAATAATTACCCATATTGTAGTTTCATCAATGAAAGAATGAAGAAAATTTAGGGTGATTCGGACGAATTTATCTTTGCTTCTTCGCCTTGTAAAACTTTGCAAAGTAATAATAAAAGAACCATTCTATTTTTATTTGGCAATAAATACTAAAAATAGTATGAAATACATAATTTCTATTAAAAAAAAAACTTGGGTTGTCTGATAATTATTGCCGGTAGTGCAGCTCTCCACAATTTCTTATTCCTTGTAACTTTTAGTAACTTTTCCCGTTTGCCAAAGTCTCTCACCCCCGTTTAGTCATCCATTCACTGAAGCATATCAGGTAGATAACCTCCGCCTTTCTCTGTCCATTATGCCTTCATTATCTCCTATGAATATCAAATTCTTCCAGCCTTCTTTCCTCGTTATATCCCAGAAATTTCAGCTTTATTCTTTTTATTGTCATTTTCCTTTAGACTTTTCTTTCCCTTTACGCTTTGTTTATGGTATTTTCAAATTCTTTTTTCATTGTCTCCAGGTTTCTATTCTTCTGTGAGAAAAATGTCTGATACTCGCTACCATTTAAAACATTAAATATTGCGTAACATTTCTTTTCTTTGCTTCGAACAAACTTTTGCTGTTTCGTTGTACTTTGCTTTTGGAATGAATCATTTGCTATTGAAAAGCGCCTTCGAAATGCGGCGCCACATTTTCCGGTATTTGTTAAGAAACTTCCTAGATGAGAAAAACTTATGCACCTGTTTGGTTTTAACATCTTCATTTCTTACTTCGCTTTCGTATTTTGGCACTGGATTTTGTTGTAACGTAAATACTAAAACAACCAAATATGCATCACTTTAAAACTGAAAAAAAAAAAATGTAAAAAATGACAGGCATTTTTCTTGATAAAATTATTAAAATTTTTAAGAAAGATTTATTATTGACGATATAGATAAGGTTAGTCGTTAAGTAAGTTGGTAAGATCGCTTTGTATAATATTACTTAATACTAACTTGCTTAACAAAATAACCATTTTGCTCTTTTGAAATCAGTCAGCAAAGTGCCATACGTGATACACACTTGGTTGACCATGTCTCTTTCGATCCATGACTGACTAGGCAGAAGATTTTCTCGCAGTAGGTTGCCATTTGTTTCAGCGGTAGTAGGGTTTCCAACCAATGATATAGAACCAAATTTTTCTGCTATTCAAGTCAGTCAGTTAATTGCCATACGTGATACACGGTTGAGTAATCATGTCTCCTTCGACCCATGACTGACTAGGCAGAAAATGTTCCCTCAGTAAATTACCGTTTCTTTCTACGGTAGACTGGTTGCCAGCAAAGACTCTAGAACCCAGTCTGTCCTGCTATTCAACCCATAGCTGGAGAGAGAAGAGATGGATTCATACCTTTACAAAGGGTATTTGAGCATAATTGAATACAATGTATTCAACTATAATTCGAACTCGTCTTTCCGATTTCTCACTCCGAATCGATATCTATTGCACCACAACGCATATTCTTTTTAAATACTTCTTAGAAAATAAAATACATTTACCTTGAAAAAGTCACTTAGGAGACGAAAGGCATCGGTTAAGATATTTTTTTATTTTGTCTTTATTCATAATATTACTGGTAAAGTTTCTTCTTCTTTGTGTCATGTTTCTTAAGGACGTGAGCGATCATGACTCTCCACAACTTTCGTTTGTAGGTCTTAGTAAGATGTGACTTTTCGCTGGTCCACTCAATCTGTTTTCTGCCATCAAAATGACACAAAATCGTCAGATAGATGATCACTGCTTTTGTCTCTCATTTTTATGTTCAATATTTCATATGGGTGTTAAATTCTCCAATCTCTCCTTCCTCAACGTGTCCAAGAACTGTCTCTTTTCAATTTTGATTTTTTCTCTTTAAACTTATTTATTCCCATATTCAGTCCTGGTTTCAGTTGCTGAAACCACGTTTTAAATTTCAGTAGATAGAATTGTAATTCTATAGAAGAATGTTGAAAATACCATGTATTTTCAACATTCTTCTATAGAATTACAATTCTATCTACTGAAATTTAAAACGTGGTTTCAGCAACTGATATCGTTTCTGTATTGTTATATAAATCAGATTCCTGTTATTGCTACTGATCCTGAAGATGGTCTTGTCACTGGATTTATTAGGTGGCATGCAATAAAATATACAGTAGCTAATGCAAGACATGTTTCCCTTAGTATGATACACACCATTTTGTTCAAGTTTTAATCCTTCAAGGAAAACTGAATATATATTATTCTTAGTAACAGCTTTTTCATAATGTTTACTAATATTACAACAACAATAAAAAATAAATAAAATATAAATAAAATAATAGTAATTCACTGATTGATTTTGTGTAGTGGCAAATCAACATCTATGGTTATTTAATGTGAAAATCTAAATGTTTTGGATAAAATATTATGCTCTAAACAACAGATTTTGGACATAATTTTGTACTTTTAGGATAAACGTATTTGTGAGATATATAGTTTGGAGATAAAAATTTACTGTTGGAAGTTGTATTATAAAAATGCACAGTTGATTTTTGCTTGAATGTTCACTATTTACCCATAGATGGGACCCTAATAGGTGCTACTACTCCTATTCAAGTTGGAGCTGGGAACAACATTAGTTAAGAGGTCGTTCCACGTTTCTTCGATCTTCCAACCAGAGGTCATTCCTCCGGTTGAAGTTTATCGTTATACCTGTAGTGTATGCACCGGCGACACAAAGCACCGAGGCGAATCTTTCTATTCCACATTGGATAGTGCCAGTGCAAATTATCATGGAAGACCTGAATGCCAAAGTAAATAAGAGCAAAGAGGACCACAAACATGAAAAAGCACAAGAGGGGACACAAAAAAAAAGCAAAACAAAAAATAAATTGATTACATAACAATAACCAGGAAATTCAGGAATTCAGTTGTTCAATGTAAAACTTATCCAAGTGCCGACTGTGAAAGCGACCACCACCCGGTTATCTGCAAACTAAGGATGAAATTGCAGAGAATGAATAAGCCTCGTACAGTACCCAGGCTGCAATACAACACACCCGTGAAAGACCTCAACCTGCATGAAAAGTACAAGGATAAAGTAAAAAGCACATACGATGAGCAAATTGGAAACGGAAATTAAAAATGGAGCTCGCTAAAAGAAACATTAGTGATATCGGCCAACGAGATAGTCCCGAAGGAAAACAAACGTAAAAGGAAAAATGAGTGGATCACAGATGAGATTACGAACATGATGAAAAGACAAAAAATAATGCCAAGACATAGAAAGGAATAAAAGAATAAAAGAAACTACACAAGGAAATAAGGAACAAATGCAGACAAGCGAAAAAGGTATGGCTCAACCTTTACTGGAGGCAAACTGCCTGCATAGGGACAGGAAACGAGTTCAGCAGATACACAAATATAGAAATAGTTGGAAGACAAGGATGTGTCTTTTCACCGGATCTACACAACCTCTACATTGAGATCATTATATGAGCTCTAGAAGTCCTACCGGTGTCGCTATATAGCAGCGAATGTTGGAGGATGAAAGAAAGACTCGAAGCCACAGAAATGTGGTTCTACAGAAAGATGCTGAGGATACCATGGAGCGAACTTATGAGTAACGACGAGGTTTCAGAAAGGATGCAAACGAAAAAGAAACTTATAATTAACACCAGGAAGAAACAGCTAAGGTTTCTGGGACAGGTAATGAAGAAGGAGGGATTGGAGAATGTAATACTCACAGGACGAATAGAGGGAAAAAGGAAAGCAACGCGAGACATAATGTGCTTGAGCAAGTGTATGGCAGAATAGGGTTTGGGAGAGATACCAAGAGGAAAGGTGAAGAGGGACAAGGGATAGCGGTAGGTGGCAGTCCATGATAGCCTACATTCTGAAAGGACACGGTGTATAAAGAAGAAGAAAAAGAAGAAGAAGTATGGACAATAACAGTAACTACTACTACTACTACTACAACTAGTACTACTACTAATAATAATATTAATAGCAAGAATTTAGCCAGAAATACGAAAAACGTAATGCAGCACATTGGCTAATCGCCCCCTGCTAAAATATTAATATCTGAAAACTCTCAAAACTGACCTTTTTCTTAAACTCTGTCTCGATATTCTAAATGAGGAATTGTCATTTACATTGATTTATTCTAAAGATATTCCAATCTCAGTTAATGTAGACACGTTTCTTCAACGTACCTCCGGCAAATCTCCGAATGATTATTAGTAACTGATTCTTGTGTTATTCCATCCTTGTGTTGCTGTTTCTTCCTTTTCGCTATTAAACCAGAATACATAGATTTCACTACCAGATCCAGAGATTGAACCCGTGACCATTATACAATTAGTTTTAACTGATTCATCTCCAATGACATCATGTAGGCTATTTTCAGAAGATCTTAAGTCAGACAGTTTGTTTGACATTATTACAGCGTGTTTGCAATGTTGTGTTAAGGTGTTATTTAAAGTTTATCCTTTTCATTATTGTCTAAGTTTACAAAGTTTAATGTCCATTGTCAAAACCCTAGTACTACAGCTAATACTGTGAATCGCAAGATTTTATTTCTTTTGATTCGAAGCGAGGTAAGAGATAAATTGAAAGGGAACGCTGTGTAAGAAGTTCGCCAAGCCTCAAGAAATAGTGACGAATGACAATGACAGCACCCAAAGTAAATATATCTTTTAACAGAAAAGTATTTAAAAGAAAGAAAAACTTTGCTTTTCCTACGAAATAAAGGTCAGAATTTCGCTATAAGATATTGCGTGATTCATACTTGTATTTTCCTTAATTCACAAGAAAAAAGAAAAACAAATAGAATGAACAAAAACATTTCCTAGAATTTACCACCGAGACTTCCATAAATTATTCAGTTACTTTAGTTTTCTAATGGACAATGTTTATAATCGAACTAAAATAAATCAAAATGTAAGAAGCGAAGAAAACAATATGAAATAATAACAAATTATTTATAAAACGCAATATATATATATATATATATATATATATATATATATATTAGAACATGTACAATTTTTTTATATATCCACTACAAATTGTACATTTTGTTTCGACATTGAAATTACAATATCTCATCAGGTGGTGTGAAAAGGAATGGAAAGCCTCTTTTCTTATATTTGGTGATATGTGTGTGGGGATGTTGGTGGGAGTTAGCGATAAGTGGGGGAGTCTTGTAAATTGACCGTTAGAATTATGAAGAAAGTGGGGTGGGCAGTGAATATAGTTGATTAATGAGTGTCGGGGAATTTTGTTGTCAGATTTCACATTAGAAGATTTTTTGGCCTCATGACTAGACTTTATTCTTTGGATTTATTAGAGGCGCAGAGTAGGGAAGTGTAAAGGTTGGGAAGGGATAGAATTGAAGCTGTTTTTAATGTTTATTTGTACAACTATAGAATATTTTTGTATTTAAGCACAGTTTTTATAATTAATCTAATTTTGTATATTTAACATTAATTTTGAATTTGAGAAATCGACTTTTTCTATAAAATTTTAAATTTTAAATTAGCTCACAGTTATGATGTGTAATAGGTAAAATTTATGTAAGAGTTTTGTTAGTACTATGAAGGTTTATCATCTCTAAGGGGTCCTAGCTCTGGCTTTTGGAGTATTTTTTAGCATGAATGTAAGGTTAGTTCTTTAACGTGTTTGTAGTTTACTGTGGGTTCCTTGTCTCTGGTTTAAAAGTTTGTTGATATTCATACATTTAATGATTTTAATTTTTTCTTTGAAGACAAAGGAAACATGTTTCCTTTACTGATTTAGTTTTTCTTGCTTGTTTGATGATTTTCCATTTAACTTTAGGTGTTTTATTTTCGTTTTTAACTTCTAAAAGTATTTGGAAAGAGACGTCATGTTTTGTTTTTCTTTGTTATTGAAGGATGAGAGGTAATTGGTGTTTCATGGTGTTTCCGATATACATTTTTGCATCTTTAGGATTCTCCATGATGAAATCGAACACATATATATCACGGATTTCGTTAAACATTTATTAGGAATGGGGCATTGGTTTGGATTTCAACAGTTACAGCGGTTGTTATTATGGGGCAGACTGGTATTAGTGTTGGAGTTATTTTTGTTGTGTGCTTTTAATATTTTGCTGTTATGTACTTATTTTTTCTAGATTGTTGGAGCAGCTATAGCTTAGTTTTATTGTATTCCTATTCAAAAACTGTGCTTAAATACAAAAATATTCTATAGTTGTACAAATAAAAATTAAAGATAGGTTCAATTCCATCCCCCCTACCCTTTACACTTCCCTACTCTGCTCCTCTAATAAATCCAAAGAATAAAGACTAGTCATGAGACCATTAAAACCTGCATCTCATCTTCTAAAAAAATCTCTCGATAAAATTCCCAGACACTCGTTAATCAATTATATTCACTATCCACCCCACTTTCTTCATAATTCTAAGGACAATTTACAAGACTTATCTCCTTATCGCTAACCCCCACCAACATCTCCACACACAACTCGCCAAATATAAGAAAAGAGGCTTTTCATTCCTTTCCACACCACCTCATAAGACATTGTAATTTCAACGTCTAAACAAAATGTACAATTTATAGTGGATATGTAAAAAATTTGTACATGTTCTAAAATATAATTTATAATAGATATTCACAGCTCTATATTATATATCGAGCACTGTTTTAAATTTATGTCTTGGACGTTGTAAAATTTTTCTTCGTTCCTTATTCACTCGGATATATATATATATATATATATATATATATATATATATATATATATATACATACAGTAATTTTTTTATTACATTGGTTTAGAAAAGCATTATATCACGACACAAACATTTTAATGTTTCAGAACAATACTGTTCTTCTTCAGGGGAAATGTTAAAATAAAGAGTGAAAACGATTTATTTAGAAAATATAGGATAAGTTCATGGTTATTTAGAAAATTAGGGAGTAGTAGTTGGAGAATATGTTTTTATGCGTGTCAATATTGTTCAATCAAAAATGAGAATTAGGTAACTATAGAGTTTGAAAATCTGGGTCGTGAAAGAAAGCAGGAATTTTTAAGATATTGGAACATAAATCATAAATAAAACATTGCAATTAATTAAATATTAAAGAAATTTAAAAAAAATAGATTTCGTACTACTTTATGCGTAAAGGGGCTGGAATGTTAGGTTAGAATTAAAATTAAATAATTATAGTATACTAAGATATATTGCTGTTAAGACAAACAAGTATTGTGTGGCTCATTTATTTTAGCAAAATAAATTTTAATTTCTAAGTTATATTAGAGCATGAGTTATAAATGAAACATCATAATTAATTAAATTTTGAACAAAAATATGTTCAATGTTTATTTAAAGTGGTCAATTAATCTCTACGGTTCAGTAGTTCTGTATTTATAGGGAAATATCTGCAGTTTTTCACTCAGGTACAGAGAGCGATGTGCGTTGTGGTACAGTGGATATGGGCTCGGAACAAGAAACCGGGGAGCCGAGTTCGAATTCCAGTTGAATCCATTGTATTCACTGACGCGCAAATACCCTTGGGAAAGGTATTAATCCATCTCTTCCTTCCAGTTATGGGTTAAATAGCAGGACAGATTGGGTTCTATAGCCTTGGTCGGCAACCAGTCTACCTCAGAAAGCAATGGCAACCTACTGCGGGATAATCTTCTGCCCAGTCAGTTGATAAATGATCGCCCAAGCGTGTATCACGTATGGCACTTAACTGACTGACAGAGAGCGAATATCGTAGAACGATATACAGATTTTTGCTTTTTCTAGAATTTTCCATTTTACTTTGGGCTTTTTGTTTGTATCCTTTAACTTCCAAAAATACGCAGAAAGGGATGTTTGGTTTCGGTACGTGTTGTTTTGGAAGGAAGTTTAAAACTGTTCTTTGTAGATCTAATGTAAACTTTTTTTAATAGTTGGGTTTTCATTTACATATTACATTGGCACACAATAGAATTTATTAGACACCTATTTTCCAGTGGGCAATTGTTAGGAGTTCGACAGTTACATAAGTTTGTATTATTGCTATCTTTATTATTTGGATAGTTATTGTTACTTTGGTTCGCGTGCTGATTTAAGGTTTTATTATTATGATTTTTAATTATCTTTTTAAATTCTATTTGTACAACTATAACTTAATTTAAGGGTATTTTTCTTAAAAATTTACTTCGAGTGCTATGGAAATGTTTCTTAATTACATTAAGGAACTTCAGCTCTAACTTAGTGCTAAAACTTTGGTTAAAAAAGAGTGTGTACCAAATAATTTTTCTATTTCTATTTTTCCTGTTATAGTTATACTTTTTTATGTATTTGATATCCTGGTTTTTGTAGCCACTATTCTTTAGGGCATTATTATAAAAAACCTTTATGTTTATAAAATACTCATTCACGAGTAGAGGTTTTATTAATTCTATATTCTATGAAGGCGGGTATTGATTATACTTGGGGGTGATTAAACCCTGGGTGCATGTATAGTGGATATTGGTATGTTTTATGTATGGTTGATAAGTATTATTTACTAAGTCTAGTGTTACATCAAGGAAGTTTACTACTATTAAATTAATGTTGATTATTAGTTTTAGACCTTTGAATTTCCTATAGATTAGTTTTCTTATTTTAAGTTTTAAAATATGTAAAATTTTGTACTATTATAAGTCTACTGATCCCTATATAATCCTATGTCATGAGGGTTTATGTTAGAGAGTGCGGTAAAGTTGTATAGAGCAAATAAACTAATGAGATTGGAAGACCACGCAGTTTCTAACGCACCTATTGTGATGTCAAATTGATTATCAGAATTATTTTTATCCATTGTTCTTGATTGTAGAAAAGAATGGATGTATTGGTAGCCATTATAATATCACATTCATCCTTAGTTAAGTCCGAATAACATGCGGCGAATTCCAGTGTCAAGGAGAAAAGGTCTTTGGAAATTGACGGATAATAGTCAACTGTGTCAAACTGGATTAAAGAACAGTTGTTTTTATCCTTTATATTGCAAAATCAATTTATGCCATCAGATGTATTAGTCCGCTGGAGTAATCCAAGGTTCTGTTTGATTTGGTTATTAATCTGTTCTAGAACAATTTTACTTATTTTACCAATTTCTGGCCTAGATGGGTTCATGATTCTAGTGGGCAGATCTGTCTCGAAATTAGGTTTGTTATCCTTTAAAGTTATGTAAGCTTCTTCAGTACAAAGTTTACTACCTTTGTCACTAATTGTGAGTTCTTCAGTAATAGTTTTGCGTGTAGTATTTATTTTTTCAACTAAATTAAGTCAGTTATTATTTGCCTTTTTATAATCTTTTGTTAATTTTTTAAAATTAAAGTGATATAATCTTTGGTGGTAATTTTATAGAAGTGAGCTGTATTGTCCGACTTGACAAACACTTTGTCTGATGTTTTTACTTTTGAAACAACATGGTCAAGGTGTTTTTGGAAATTATTCTTCCTTTTGTTCGAAGAGATGTTGTTGATTATTGCAAATAAATAATTTTCAAAACCAGATAATCTTTCAATTCCTGGTGCAGTTTTTATGCTTTTGAATTCATAAAATTCAGGTTTTTTAAAAAAACTTATAATTATTAAGGGAGAAATAAGCTTTCCATCTCATCCTTCTAATTAAATTCTAGGTTTTATGGATAAGTTTTACGAAATATTCCCGTTTTTTTGTTTTTTTGTTTTTTGTTTTGCATTTTTTTTGGTTGGGAATGTTTTTGAGATTTTCCATTGTTACGTAAGAAATAAACATAAATATTGATAGTACTCTCCCAAGACAGAAGCTAAAGATCATAAGAAAGTGAAAGAACACGTAGATTAAAAAACACTGTTTAAGGATTTATATTATAAAGATACAGGGTAGAGCTTAATATTGTAATTTTGTTATTACAATGATTTATAAAAGCATTATATCACTACACAAAAAGTTTGATATATATATATATGATAAAATAAAGAACAAATAGGAAACGTATCTCAATGTAATATGTTTCACTTTTTATTAAAGCTTCGTCAAAGATCGAGAGAGAATTGAAAAAACAGACAGACACAATAATGGTATGCTATGATCTAGGGTTAGTTTTTATTGGTCAGATACGTTTCACGGGTATTAAAGCAATAGATAAGTATTTTATATGTGTGAGGCATCACACATTGGATTGAATCACACTTTAGCTTATGTGTGCATCTGTGAAGAAAGGTCCGTCAGTCTAGGTGTATGTTGGACTGTAACGTTAGTTCATATATATGTATATGCGTGTGTGAGAAATGTTGTAGACATCATATTCTCGTCTATGTGTAAATGTGTCTGTGTGTAAATATGAGGAATGTCTGCTGTCGTCACCTCTGTGTGAGTCTATGTGACGCAACAAAATGTTGTAATAAATCTTTTTTGGATGGAGTTTTCATCAAAGTATATGAAAATGGATTTGTATCTATGTATTAGGTAAACATAAATTAGATTCGTAAATGAATGTCTAGAAAAATGATTATGTAATCTAATGTTTTATAAAATTACTATAATTATTATTACGTTTTCTTTTTTAATTAGGCAGGCATCAGTGAAATCAGTGTTATGGCTAACGTCGTTTGGATACAAAACCTCTGTCTGAACGCAGGTCTCTCATGTGTGCGTCAATGCGAGGTTTTAGATCACGTGATATCACACACACACACACACACACACACACACACACACACATATATATATATATATATATATATATATATATATAGTTTATTTACGTCGTTAGGGAGGCTAAAGATCTAGTGACGGTAAACATTAAAGTTAAAATTATGGATGAAAGGCGTTGCTGAATAAAGTCGGTTGGTCTTTACGTTTGTATATACTCCATATATCGTTTATACTTATACTTATATATATTTCTATTTTATATATATATTCATATTTATATATACTTATATTTTATATATATATATATATATTTATATACTTCTATTTATTTTATTTTATTTATACGCCATATATCGCTTGTTTATATTCCATATATCGTTTGTTTATATTCCATATAGTGCAGTGGATATCGGCTCGGAACGAGAAATCGGGGGAGCCGAGTTCGAATCCCAGTTGAATTCCCTGCATTCACTTCCGCGCAAATATTCTTGGGAAAGGTATTAATCCGTCTTTTCCTTCCAGTTATGGGTTAAATAACAGGGCAGATTGGGTTCTATAGCCTTGGCTGGCAACTAGTCTACCGCAGAAAGTAATGACAAATTAATGCAGGATAATCTTCTGCCCAGACAGTCATGTCTCTTTCGAAGCGTGTATCACATATGGTACTTAAATGACTCTATAAGTTGAACTGCACGCAAAACAACTACTCAGAACAAACCTTACCCTCAAGCATTAATTTCACTTTTATGATTTTACTTTCCAATTTCATATTTAAGCTTCACTCTCAACCAAATTAAATTACACATTTAATAAATTAAGTAATTTCGTCCCAGATTTATAATTTATAACAGCCATGAAAAACGCGAGAACTAAAAATAAAATGAAAATGCAAAAACGTTCAGTTCATGATGATTGCAAAGGGTATAAAACTCCAAGTTCCGCTATAGACGTAGGATAATATATATATATATATATATATATATATATATATATATGTGTGTGTGTGTGTGTGTGTGTGTGTGTGTGTGTGTGTGTGTGTGTGTGCGTAAAAAGTGTATGTATATAATTATAAATATCAATATATATATATAAATATGTAATTTGTTATATATATTATATTGTTTACATATGCGTGGTACTTATTTAAAAGCGCTCAATACCAGTGATAGAGCAAACATATTCATAGAGATAGGTGTGAGTTTGTAACCCTGGGTTTCACGCTTTTGTGCTCGTCAGACAAACTGATTAGTTTTTTTAAAAAAATTGGTTATATTCGTGTATTTTCGTGGAAGTGGGGGAAAAATCTGTCGTCACGACAGACGCAGACATACACATATATACATTTGTACACCCATTAACGCGCGCAAGGACACACACACACACACACACACGTACGCGCGTTCGGTCACTGAGGCTTGCATAAACATACACATGCGAATCGTGCGGGGTTTGGTATATATATATGTATATGAGTGCCTTTGCACACATACGCACTCATTCGGTTGGCATATTCGAATGGTGTGTAGCGATGTCAACCCGCGAATAGTTGTCGATTACTCGTACGTACACGTCACGACAGACGCAGACATATATATATATATATATATGTATACATTTATACACCCATCAACGCGCGCAAGGACACACACACACACACACACACACACACACACGTACTGTGCGTTTGGTCACTGAAGCTTGCATAAACATACACATGCGAATCGTGCGGGGTTCGGTATATATATGTATATGTGTGCCGTTGCACACACACACACTCATTCAGTTGGCACATTCGAATGGTGTGTAGCGATGTCAACGCGCGAATAGTTGTCGATTTCTCGTACTTACATATGTACTTTTGATGGGTTCTGTGTGAAACTATGGAAGGTAAGAATTGCTATTATTTTATTTAAGGCTGTATTGTTATTTTTTGTTTTAAAGTCGGTTATTGTCTTGTTTTAGTTTTTTGTGGTTGCGTATATTTACATGGCGGAAATTCTAATTTGTAGTGCTTGTTAGTGTTTATTAATTATTAATTTTACTATGGCAGAGATGTGTGATTTTTTTTTTATCCGTTTGCTATAAATTGTGATAATAGGTATTTATTTTCATGTCAGTTCTGATCTCGTGTTCAGTAAGTTCTTCTGTGGGGTATGTGATATAATTGCTACTTTCTCATGTAGGCAAAGTAGGCATTGTTTTGTAATGTTGTTGTAAGCAGGTGCTTTTTTCAGTATTTCCCAGCTTATTGTTGGTGAAATATTTCTGACTTTTAGACGCCTTACGTATGTTGATAGTGTAGTGCTGTTCAAGTATTTTCTGTTGGCGAATGAAAGATTGTGGTTGTTATTTCTTTTCTTAAATGGTCCCTCAGTGGCACCGATGTAGTACATTATGTTGTTGTTTGCACTTACCTTGGCTTTATATACTATATTTGTTTGCTGGTAATTTTTCTGGAGTGGGCATGTAGTTCCGTTTCTGCAGTTGCATTGAGCTTCTCCGATTGCATTATTGTAGTTTGTTAATTTTTTGTTGTGGCTTTTTATTATTTGTGTAATATTTTTTGTGCAGCTGTAACTAATTTTGACGTTGTTTTTGTTGAATATTTTTGCTAATCGGTTTGTCACCGGGAAGTGTTTTTCTAATAAATTCAGGAATGTCTTACCTATGTTTGTTTTGACGGCTTTGTTGTATGATGGATTGAACCAGATGATATTTCTTTTTTTGTTGTTGCTTTTTGTTGTGGAGTTGTATATTGTAGTTGTTGTTTGTATCCACATTTCTTTAGTGCTTCGTCGTATGATGTTCTTTTGTTATTGAAAATCTGTATGTTAGATGGATTTTCAGATAGTCTGCGGCTGATTGATATGGGTATTTGTTTTATGATTGAAGGTGGGTGGTTGGAGGATGTATGTACGTAAGTTGGATCGTCATCATCTTTTCTATATGGTTCATATGCGTTTTTGTCCAAGTTGAGGGTGACATTTAAGAAGTTTACTGTTTTTATACCTGCTTTTATTTCTATTTTGATTCCAATGGATTTTATAGCGTTTACTATTTTTTTCCTAAATCTATCTACTTTGGGACCGTCATCTCTGTATAGTCCCGTGTCCTTTTTATCCACGATTCTGACTAGGTGTGAAAGAATGAGTATGCCTACTAATTCGCATGTCACTGCTCCATCGTAGCTACCCATTGTTACATCGAATAAGTCGGGGTTTTGTTTTTTTGTCCATGGTTCATTATTGTAGAATAGTAGGGATTTGCGGCAGTGCATGATTATTTTAATGTCTTCGTCTGTAATTTTTATATGTTGTTGTGCCAGTTGTATAGCCTCATTTAATATGTTTTCTGTGATGGATGGGTAGAAGTCTACGATATCGAATTGGATGAAAGTGGCTTTGTCCTTGTCTTTTGTTGTTGTAAACTACTCTATGACAGCTTTTGTATTCTTCCATTGGTTAAGGCCTAATTTATTCCTTAAGTTGGTGTTAATAGATTCTAATATTTTTTTGCTGATTTTTCCTATTTCGCTTTTTGGCGGGTTAATTAGTCGGAATGCAGGACTTTCTACGAACAGCAAAAGATCACAAAACCAACTTCGTAGAAAGTCCTGCATTTCGACTAATTAGTTTTCAGTCGGATCTGTATGCATTCATGTTTATCCATCAAATTTTATGCATACATAATTAGTATAAACGTTCAAATTAATACTAAGATGATTTTTTTCAAAATACTATGCTTTATCTCCCTTTAAAATTTGCATTGAAGATTTTTAATTGACTTCTAACTACTGATCAGTAGCTACGAATATATATATATATATTATCGCGTGACTCATTAGTCTTAAGGGCAGCCGCAGTAAAAGTAGTCCTTTTTTTAGCACGACAGCCTGGCAGAGTACAGGCCTCTCTAGGCTGGTTTGAATTCAGAGTTTTTCCTTCTTCTAGACCGGTTGCTACCCAAAGCTATAGGTCTGATTTTTTCCTTCAATTTACTTGCGAGAGGAGAAATGGGGAGAAGAGATGGATTCATATTTTTCCCAATTTTATTAGCATAAAAGTAAATGTAATGGATTCGCATATATATATTTTTTTAATCTGACGATCGCAGGACCGTGAAACTTAAGTAACGAACTTAGTCATTTTCGAGATCTGACTGTGCGAAGCGTATTTGTTTTTTCCTAATAATTTAGGCATTGAGCACTTTCGTAGAGTGAAAAAGGAGGAGTTCGTATATATATATATATATATATGCACAAATATATAAACACACAAATATATATTTCTCTCTCTCTCTCTATATATATAAATAAATTAATAAACAGGACCCATACGTACAAAGAGTTAAAACCAGGCACTAATAAAAAATTCAAAAACAATGTAAAATTAATGCTTTGAAAATCACAATTATTAAATATTAATTTAATAATTGGTACTATAATAAAAACGTGTAAAATATTACCCAGTTGATGTAAACTAGAAGAAAATCTATCGAATATTGAAATGATAATATATATATATATATATATATATATATATATTGTAACATACAATGTGTGTTAACACATGCGATACCCTGTCTTTTTTAGCCGCCGACCAGTGGTGATGTGACGGTTTCGGTGGCTATGGCGGGACCGCTACTCCTGCCGCCACCAGCAGCGTTTGCCACCAGGCAGGGTATGAAGATAAACTTGTTGATTGTCCCTCTTGTATCAGGGGGAATACACAAAAATGTTACACATTCAGGTGATATGTTACGTTGTTAATTACTTAATCTTAGTTCTGTTCTAAATATTCCAGCTTCTATACTCATGAGATAGTAGTAAAAATGATTATTGTTCAATAAAAAATAATAAAAAAATAAAATAAAATCTCCTGTTAAAAATTATTGTCTCCCAATTTTAAAAATCTAAGGTTCCGCTATGTATCTTATCCAGACAAAATTAAAAAGTGACATGTCTAGATCCAAGCTACCCTGCTCCCTTTCATAACCCAAATATTAAATCTCCATGTTACATTATTCTCATTTTTGATTGAACAATATTGACACACCTAAAGCATTTCCTCTAACTACCACTCCCTAATTTTCTAAATAACTATGAATTCATCTTATATGTTAAAAATAAATAATTTTCACCATTTATTTTAACATATAACCTGAAGAAGAACAGTATTGTCTGAAACATGGACATTTTTGTGCTGTGATATTATAAACCATTGTAATAAAAAAATTTCAATATTAAACTCTACTCTGTATCGAGCACTTTTTATAAAAGTAAATTCTTGAACAGTGGGTTTTAATCTACGTGTTATTCCACTTTCTTGGAAAAAAAAAGGAATAAAAATAAAGATCGCTCCCTTAAAAGAGAAAATTTAAGAAAAAATATATCATTACATCATTTAAGCGAATACACATAAGCATATATATACGCAACATATAATCAAAGACCATGCGTAAGAGCGGATGTCAATTTAAAGATACATTATGCAAGACAGACAGCAGACACGTAGATTTGGAACGTAAAAAAGGGGGTTAGGTGAGAGAGAGAGATAGTGTCAAAGAGAAAGGGTAAGTATCTTAAAGCGTAAACGAAAAGGAAAAGAAGAAGAAAGAAGAGAGGAATAAAATCAAAATTAGAAAGAAAAGATGATAGAAAATGAAAATAAAGATATATATATTTAAAGCTCTCTTAGAGAGTTATCCTACCACTTTATGTACAGGATACTTCTTTGGATTCTTTTATATCTACACGGCATGCTTATATATATATATATATATATATATATATATATATATATATATATTGTGTGTATTTTGGCAGCATTTTTTCATTAATGCAGGTTTCATTGAATAATATAGACAAGTTTTGTCTATTAATTTTGTGTAGGATCCGTTCATACCGTCTGATATACTTGATGGTGATGTCATTAAAAGACAACAAAAAATCACAGTATTTGTTGAATTTTTTATCAGGTCTAAGCTTTCGGCTCACATAAGCCATTATCAAAGAGTAAATAATAACACACAGTAAACATAGAACATTTAAGCTATTAACAATAAAGATAATTGAATTGAAAATATAAGTCCATCCCTACCGTGGCGGATGGCCGAAGACAGTGACAAAATAGTGATGTTGCGGTCCCTGGTCTGATTACTGGCTTATGTGAGCCGAAAGCTTAGACCTGATAAAAAATTCAACAAATACTGTGATTTTTTGTTGTCTTTTAATGACATCACCATCAAGTATATCAGACGGTATGAACGGATCCTACACAAAATTAATAGACAAAACTTGTCTATATTATTCAATGAAACCTGCATTAATATATATATATATATATATAAACAAGTTTTGTCTATTAATTTTGTATCTTCAATTTAATTCTCTTTATTGTTAATAACTTAAATGTTCTATGTTTACTGTGTGTTAATATTTATTCTTTGATAATGGCTTATGTGAGCCAAAAGCTTAGACCCGATAAAAAAATCAACAATTATTGTGATTTTTTGTTGTCTTTCAACGATATCACCATCAAGTATATCAGGCGGTACGAACGGATCCTCCACAAAATTAATAGACAAAACTTGTCTATATTATTCAATGAAACCTGCATTAATGAAAAAATGCTGCCAAAATACACACAATATATATATATATATATATATATATATATATATATATGATGATGATGATGATGATGATAAACATATAGTTCTATGATATACTATATTATTTTCATGGATAAAAGGTGCTGAATATCAAAGATAGAGCTTATATAACTATAAATAATGACACTGTTTCACGTAATTTTCATATCATGAAGATTGCGTTCAAACATGAAACAGGCTGAAAAAATCATAAACGAAAAAAAAAACTCATGCGGAAAGGAAAGAATCAATAAATACATAAAAAGAAAGAAAGCGAAAACGAGACAAAAAAACAAGATGAAAGGTGATTTGAATTTAGGTGCGCGATTTTCGCTTTGTGAGGGAAATCTTGCAATTATTTCAATACACATCAGATTGGAATCACTAAAAATCGAATCATCTCAAAAAGTCTTCCCACTGATACACTTATCGATTTGCAATGAAGTAATCTTTTCGACTTTATGGTCAGAATGAAAAAAAATCTTTTCATCGCGTGGAAGCATTTCAAGTGAGTCAAAAAAAAGTATGGCAATATTTTGTCGGAATATCTAATGTCGGAAAAAAGTAGGAAAAGAAAAAGTGTTTAAGAAAGAAAAACAGAAAAGAAAATTTATAAGATTGAACAAAAAGCAAACACTACATAAACACTAAAGAAGAATTTGAAGAAAAGTAAAATAAAAAAGAGAAATGAAATCGAATGAGAAGCAAAAAAGTATAGAATATATCTTGCAAAGAAAGTGTTTTACTTATATTTTTTTTTCTGGAAGAAAGAAAAAAGAAAAACAAAAAAAGAAAAAATATCTAAACGATTGACAAAATATATTAAAAGGTATATTCAAGTATTTGGATAGATAAAAAAATGTTAGTCAAAATGGCAGTAAAAAAGGAATTTTTCATTCTTATACCACCAAACCAAATAAGAGAAATGAAATAAAAATCGAGCAAAGATAGGTGTTTGTGCGCGTATGCACGTGTCTGTATATGTGTGTGCTATGTATGTACGTATACATATAAATGTGTATGACTATGTGTATGCATGTATGCGTATATATAAGCATTTACCATTCAAACATCAGAAAAAGTTGACAAAATCAAGGAACTGTAGCAATAACTCAACACATATCAAATTACGAAAGAAAAAAAGAAGTAATAGGCGAAAAAGCCATAAAGCGAGTACAAAGCAAAGGACCAATGACAATGACAGCCTACACATCTACATATCTCACGAGCACACATCTACACAGAGGGACACATGACTGCACCTACATAAATGCACACAGGAACACAAAACAATATAGAAAACAGTAAACTACCAACCATATAAAAAATTGAAAAATACTAAATTGCTAATATCCCCTGAAGAGTGGATGGATTGATCCGCCTACAAAAAGTCGGGATGCTGAAGAAAACATCAATCAGCTAAGTGACAGACTCTTACTTGTTTTAATCCGATATATATATATATATATATATATATATATATATGTGTGTGTGTGTGTGTGTGTGTGTGTGTGTGTGTGTGTATTGTTAAAAATAACAGACAATGAATGTCTATTATGTTTAATCGTGAGCCGTTCTAAACATCGTATTTTGGCTTTAATTTCAGATGAAAATAAAGACAAAAATTGTCCAACATTTGGATATTTGTTTATTATGTTGGTTCTCACATGAACCATCTTCAGTGAGGTTACAGGGACTTTAACCTAAAGACATCCACAATCAAAGATGATTTTATGGTTGTGTTGAAATTTTTGTCTTTATTTTCACCTGTAATTAAAGCCAAAATATGATGTTTAGAACGGCTCATGATTAAACACAATAGACATTCATTGTCTGTTATATTTAGCAATATATGTTTAGAAAATTATCCTCTGCCTCGATATATTATATATATATTACTATGCATAACCATAAAAAAGGGAAACGGTTTCGTTCCCGCTCATCAAAGATTAAATCTGGAGAAAGAAAAGGATAAAATACAACAAATAGCAAATGATTGGTGAAAAAAGTACCAGAGACAAATGATAGCAAGCTTCAGCTAACAATCACGCTGTTTGCAGTGAGAAGGTTTGCAAGTGTTGGGACGCCCGCGCCTATTCGGCTATAATGGACTATTCCATTACTATGTAAAGTAATGGTGGCATCTACGTAGGAGAGTGTGCCGAGAAGCCGTACTCTCTACGACACTGTCAGCTCTCTGCTTTCGGGTAGAGGGCGTTCTCTGCTTCCAAGCAGAGAGCTATAACCCAGTCGTGGTTCCGCCGAAGGGTAGAGGCACGACTGGGCAAAAATAGACAGACATTTTTTGGCCGGGCCATATAGCCCGGAATTCCCAGTTATAACTGACCAGGTGACACATGTTGCCCTTACTGGGAGGGACAACTAAATATAGAGTGTGCCGAGCAGCCGTATCGACAAGTCAGTCGTAGACTTCCGGTGACGACCCGGAAGTACCCATTTCTCATGCTACGTCTTACGACGGTTGAGACGATTAACCTCTATTCTTGTATTGGATACTAATAACCTTTGTAAATACTATTTTCACGGAATACAACAATTAACCTATTCCTGTTGTTGAGTTATTTATTCTTACTCACGACACAACAGCAAGACTTGACATAGAGTGACTTTAGTACTTTTAAATGAAATAAAGAGTTTGACTGGGAAAAAAGAGTAAACCAGTTGACACTGGATTCATCTGCAGACCTGTTTTTATAAGGTGTTCACCAATTGAGGAACCATAGCTATTTGGGATCAGTTCATTTGAAACCAAGGTGTGATTCCTGATCTTACTTGGCAAGGGTTGTTTAATTCTCATATTTAGTAGCTAAGGAACCGGTTGCTTCCTTTTTTTTTCTTTTAATTATGCCCAGTAATATTCTTAACATGCCTTTACAGCAATACTCAAGTTCTGTACCACCAAAAATGTGAATTTAATTATATGAATTTTTTCTTGTAAGCAAAGAAAATGTTTTCGTGTAACGATTTACATGTTCTAGCTTTCGTTAATATATTCCATTTTACAGTAGGAGTTTTATTTGCATCTTTCAATTGCCAATAGTATTTGGAATGAGAAGTTGAGTTTTTTATAGATGTTATTATTAATGGATGTTGATTAAATCGCGCATTAAAAGTGTTTCTAGTACTTACAGTATCATATTTGATAAAATTCGGATTTTCTAAAGTGGTAATGATAGCTTGTTAGACTAAAGAATCATTATTTTGCAGAGGGGATTCGTTTGGGTTACGATGATTGCAGAAGTTAGTATTATTGTCGTTATTTATGATAGGGTGGTTTTGATTGCTAATATTATTGTATTATTTTTGAGCTGATCCAGTTCCTCCTATCAAATCTTGAAGTGAAATTTATCCTGAATTGCCAATCGTTTAGATCCTTTCTTATTAAGTCAGATGTCCCCCAGAGATCCATCCTTCATACGCTGTTATAATTTTCACTAACAACCTTTCTGATAACAACTGCTCTCAACTTGAAATCTACGCTGATGGCACAACCATTTAGTCCTGCCTCAGTAGTAAAGCTGATCAGTCCGACAAGGCCAAAATGGCAACTGATGTTCAAAACGACCTCAAGACCGTCATTAACTGGGGCAAAAGATAACTTGTCCCTTTTAACGCATCCAAAACTAAGCTTCTCTTCATTAGTCATTTGAGACACCCTTTTTGACTTTCATCAGCTGATGCTAGCTTATAAGAAAAAAACTTCTCGGGCTCACGTTCTCAGATCAACTGAATTGGAAAGACTATATCGAATCTATTGTCAGTTCAGATGTTATGAAAGTAGGTTTACTGTGTCAGATGAGTCAATTTCTTTTTTTCTTATTTTCTGAAATGCACAGTATAGTAGCGTCAATTGTAAGAAAAAAAAATTCTATGACGCAGTTAACTCCGCCATAAATTTGCAAACTGCATTGAACTTGGTTTTGTATAGTGAATTTGCTCCTTTAAACAAATCTCAAAATAAAAGTCACAGGGTGCTAAATCAGGACTTCTAGTTAGTTATACATACAAAAAATAGGGAGTTGTTTTCAATCATAATATATATATATATATATATATATATATATATATATATATATGGTTGTATGAACCTGAGAGGTATTTCTTAGTGTGGATGCAGTTAGTCATAATTTCTGTTCTTTCATTTAACACTCAATTAAGTGCCATACGCTTGGGCGATCATGTCTCGAAAGAGACGTGACTGACTGGGCAAAAGATTATCCCGCAGTAGGTTGCCATTGCTTTCTACGGTAGACTGGTTGCCAGCCAAGGCTATAGAACCCAATCTGCCCTGTTATTTAACCCATAACTGGAAGGAAGAGACGGATTAATACCTTTCCCAAGGGTATTTGCGCACAAATGAATGCAATGAATTCAACTGGAATTCGAACTCGGCTCCCAGATTTCTCGTTCCGAGCCAATATCCGCTGGACCACAACATGTAATCAGTTTCATTTAACAGTTTGTTTTTATTTGGGTATGTTAAAACAGTAAAAAGAAAAACGGTAAAAGGTAAAATAAGTTATTAAAAATCGCCTGAAGACACTACTCATGGTAGAAACCTGTGTAGCAAAATAACTCGTTTAAAAAAGGAAAATATTCCAAAGTTTAACAAAATAATTGTATCGAACACTTTTTAATACAAATGTGTACTAATCTAACCCTATTAGGACCAAAAACTAAGTATTAAACAATACTCATATATGTATATATGTATATATCCTCTCACGCTCATAGAGAAGATGACAATAGTCAAGCAGTGTCGGTACAGTCTATTATCTGTACTACCAGGTATTAAACTTTACTACCATTTAGACTGGCAACTGGGTCCCACCCATTCACAGTCAGGTTAGCCAAATGCATACGACAATTCTACTCCTACAGCTTCCTCTCTCGCACTTCCCGCCTGTGGAACTCACTCCCGTATTCTTGCTTTCCTGACGGCTACGACCTCCAGAAATTTAAAAGCAAAGTTAATACTCATCTACTAACCACTGGACTCTAGCTCTCTCCCCTCCCCTGTATAATCTTCACTTTCTCTCCGCCCATGTATCTGTCATTGCACCTGCTTTCTCAGCTTTCTATTGTTCCTTTCTAACTAGCTTGTATTCCTCACTCTTTTCTAATTAATCTTTCTACATTTATGTAACCCCCTGCACATCAGTGGCGTTTCTGCCTTGCTCGGGGTGAAATGATTAAATATATATATATATATATATATATATATATATATATATATATATATATAAATTAGAGAAAATTTTCAAAATTCAAAGGTGTCGGATGCACATTTCGACATTGGATCTCTAACAGAGAAATCCACGTCACGTCAGCGACATTGTTTTGTTCCAAATGGCAAAGGCCCTGGGGTAAAGGGGGAAGGGACCAGGTTACAACAGTCAAGAATTAAAAGTTCCCTTAAGGTCAGAGAAGTGTGATTTTTTTAAAGCAAAGTAGAACAGGACAGAGCTGGTAGTGGAGAGGTTACAGGGTGTAGAGACAAGAGATTGACGGGGTATCAAATATTGGGTGTGACAGGAGGTGTGTATATATATATATATATATATATATATATATATATATATATATATACCTCCTGTCATGCTCAAGGTTTTGGATTCTTTTCTTTTCTTTTCTTATGTCTTAATGTAAGATACTCATTAGTAGATACATCAAATATATATGTTGCGTCGTATTAGGCGGCATATCGATATAAATATTTAGCTGTCATTTTTTAATACACGGGTCTACTTGTATATATATATATATATATATATATATATATATATATATATATATATATAGCCTTTAAGATTAGAAAAAGAAATCACTCGACCGGCGATCAAGACGGAGGGAGAATTTACTGCCCCGAAATCATTTTACTCAACCGACTTCATTTTCTTAATAGTCTCCTTACGTAAACAAAAAATGAAAGCTTAATTAAAATTTCTAACGTGTTAGAAAGGATTTAAAAATTAAAACAAAATAATAACAAAATTTGATCTTTCTCGCAATGATAGCATTGTTTATTAAGTTTGAGCTCTTTTAACATCATGATATGATGTTTTTTTTTGTTTTTTTTTTCTTGGGCAATTGAATTTTTGGCAAATTCGTAGTTTCTTTCTGTTGTTTGATTACAACCTCTGTCTCATAGATGATAAAAAAATAACAAATCCGATTTTCTCAACGATTTTCTATAAAAAAATACTTGTATAATTTATATATGTATATAGTCTCCCTGAAAGCAAAACAATGCGCCTCCTCGGATTCACTCTCACAACAGATCTCAAGTGGAATGACTATATAGAATCCATAGCTAAAACCGCTGCTAAGAAAATCGGTTCTTTGTATAGGGTCAGGAAGTTTTTTCCTGTCTGAAACAATCCTGTACATATATAAATCTACCATCCGTTCGTGCATTGAATACTGCTGCCATATCTGGTCGGATGCTCCTGCTATCTACCTAGGCCTTCTTGACAAAATCCAACGCCCTGTATCTCTTCAACAAATACTTTCACGGCTTCTGCTCCGATGAAATTAGCTCTCTGGTTCCGACTGTATATTAATTTACCCGAGCCACAAGATTAGCAACTAGGTCCCACCCTTTTACTGTGAAACCAATAAAATGTAAACTCCAATTCTACTCCATCAGCTTCTTTTCAGTGGAATTCCCTTCAGTCTACTTGCTTCCCCGACAGCTACAATTTCCAAGAATTTAAATGTAAAGTCAAGAGTCATCTATCTCACTAACCTGCATCCTCTCTCTCTCCGTCCACTCCACTCTCATCAGTATTCTCACCCTGCACTTACCCACTTCCTGACACCCCCTATATCCTGTCACTCTTTCTTATAACTTTCCTCCTATGTAACCCCCCTGCAAAACATTGGGCAGATTGGGTTCTATAGCCTTGCTATAGACGAAGATTAATAAGTATATTTATTAATATATACATCATAGCAATGTTATATTACATTGAGCACCATTTTATTAACACCGGAAACTGTATTTATATATATGTGTGTACTCTTGTATATATATATTTTGTCACTGTCTTCGGCCATCCGCCACGGTAGGGATGGACTTATATTTTTAATTCAATTCTCTTCATTGTTAATAACTTAAATGTTTTATGTTTACTGTGTGTTAATATTTACTCTTTGATAATGGCTTATGTGAGCCGAAAGCTTAGACCCGATAAAAAAATCAACAATTATTGTGATTTTTTGTTGTCTTTCAACGACATCACCATCAAGTATATCAGACGGTATGAACGGATCCTACACAAAATTAATAGACAAAAATTGTCTATATTATTCAATGAAACCTGCATTAATATATATATATATATTAAACAACCTATAATTGGGTGACAAGTTTTCATTTTTGCGACTGTTACTGTATGCAAAAGAAAACTGAAACGGTTATAGTTTTTAATCAGCTATTCTTGGTTTCGAAGCAAATATTTTACAGAAGACAGAACCCCGGGAATAAACAGTCGTCGATGAAATCTAAGTCTTAGAAAGATATAAGGTAAAGATCTCTATCTCAGTTTGTTTCCTTTCGCTAACTATTAGAATAACTGGAGTGTAAATACTCTTGTAAATCGTCGAAAAGTTGCTGAAAATGAATATATCTTTAATTCTCGCATAGGGTCAGCTCATCATGGAAGAGGCCACAATATACATAATTAAAAATTATATATTGTAACCAAGTAGAACTCGTAGGTTTTTTAACCTGTTGTTCATGCATTTACTTTTATAAAGAGTGCTCAATACATACGTAGAGTGTTATATTGTCATAGTTGTTACAATGGTTTATAAATTCATAGTATCACTACACAAGAATTTTCGCGTTTCGAAGATGACCATGTGTCTATGTTGCTTCTTCTTCAGGTGATCTAGTTGGTATGAAAATTATCTCGTTGAAAATACCGTTTATTTGTGGCGGATTAGTTTTTTTAGGGGAAAGTGGGATTGAGTTGTAATTTGAATTCTGTTGACCTTTTAAACGTCTTAGGGTTAGGTGTTTGGTGGGTGGCTAAGTTCAGGATAGGTTTTCCTATTTATCTTGTCTGGGTGTAGCCTGCCGGAGTGTTGTTACTTTGTTTAGGGTTTGGGAGATGTTGTTTTGTTGTGGGGCTGGTTGCTTCTTCTTTAATTTTGGTTATTTTGTATTGGGGTATGTGTTTTTATGTTTTTTAGTTTTTTACATTGTCGATATTTTCTTTTATTTGTCTACTATTTTACGGTATCTGGATTTATTGCTGGTATGGTATGGGGTTTGTTGTCTTTTGTTTCTACGTTTTTTTGTTCTGTTTATTAATAGGGTTGGTTATGTGTATTTTTTGCATTTTGGGGGTTCGTGAGTGGGGTGTTTATTTGTTTATTTAAATTTTAGCGAGAAATGTTTTCATAGTACTGCTAATTCGTCTCTACAGTTTAATAGATCGCTACTTTTTGGGTACTGTAGAATGTGTAGCTTTTCACTTAGACATAAAGTGCAGATGTCGTCAAGTGAGTTGCAAGTTCTAGTTTTTCTAGGATTTTCCATTTTACTTTGGGTTTCTGTTTTGAATCCTTTAGCTTCCAAAAGTATGTAGAAATTGATGTTTTGGTTTCGGTATAAGATGTTTTTAAATGAGGTTTGGTGCATGTACCAGTGCTGTTTAAAAGTGTTCTTAGTTGATCCGATATACACTTTTTTTTATAGTTGGATTTTCAATTGATGTTATGTTGCATTGATAGATTATTGAGTTTCTTTTACATTTATTTTGTAGTGGGCATTTGCTAGGGTTTCTACAATTGCACATGTTTTCGTTGTTGTGTTTGATTGTATTTTAGTTGTCAGTTTTATTTTGATCTGCGTGTTGATTTAGGATATATTTGTTGTGGTTTGTTATGATTTTTTTCTAGGTTGTTTGTGCAACTGTAGCTTAGTTTAAGTGTATTTTTGTTGAAGATTTTACTAAGAGGGTTATTTGTGGGGAAATGTTTTTTAATTAAGTTCAGGAACTTTTGTCCTAGCTTGGTGTTGATCATTTGGTTGAAAGGGGGTGTGTACCAAATGATTTTTCTGTTTCTATTTTTTTTGTTGTGGTTATTGTTTGTTATGTATTGGATGTCTTGGTTTTTGTAGCCGCCTTTTTTTAATGACTTGTTGTAGAGACTTTTGTGTTTGTTGAATATGTCTTTATTGGACGAGTTTTGGCTGATTCTATGTTCTATGGATGAGGGTATATGTTTGATTATACTAGGGGGGTGGTTGACTGTGGGTGGATGTATAGTGGGTATTCGTTGGGTTTTATGTATGGTTGGTTATTGTTGTTAACTAAATCTAGTGTGACATATATATATATATATATATATATATATACCATCATAATTATTAGGCCACCTCAGTTTTTTTTTAAGAAATTATGTATTTCAAATTATTTTTAGTATTTATTGCCAAATGAAAATAGAATGGTTCTTTGTTATTATTACTTTGCAAAATTTTACAAGGCAAGGAAGCAAAGATGAACTCGTACGAATTACCCTAAATTTTCTTCATTCTTTCATTGATGAAACTGCGATATAGGTAATTATTAAATATTTACAAATTCATTTGATGCACATGTTATTGTGTAGTATTAACAAAAGAACCCTTCTATTTTCATTTACAATTATTCACTTGACAATAAATACTAAAAAATAGTATGAAATATATCACTTTTTTAAAACTCTGGGGTGGCCTAATAATTGTGGACGGTAGTGTATATCATCAGGTTCGGAAGAATATTTTCACACAAGAGAAAACGAATACCAGACATTGACTCTTGTAACACTTTTTAATTTCAGGTATGTACGGTATGCAGATGACACAGTGTTGATAGCAAACACAGAAAGGAAACTACAAGAATCTCTCATAAAATGTAGTAAAGGAAAGCGAGAAGAAAGGATGAATTATCAATTGCAAGAATATGGCATGTAGTTAGCGAAAAGATAAGTCCAGAAGTACGTTTTGCAAATCGGAGATGCCAAAATCAAACAAGTGCAGAAATTTAAATATCTGGGAAGTGTTTAACAGAGCATGGAAAGTGTGACACTGAGATCCGAAGTCGTATTAGAATAGCCAAGAAAGCATTACAAGAGCTAAGCAGCGAACAAGATAAAGGTACTAAACCACTACATGGTATCTGTCCTCCTGTATGGCACTGGATGCTGGACTATTCCTCAAAGATGAAGAGGAGACTTGAAGCAACAGAAATGTGGTACTACAGAAGGATGTTGAGGACTGAATATATGATCAACGGAATAGATGTAAGGAAAATGAAAACAAAATGTAAAATAATATTTAACATTAAAAAGAGAGAGATGAGGTTCTTGCAGCACATTGTGAAGAAGGAGAGCTTGAAAAATTTGATACTCAGGGAATAGATAGAGGACTATAGGGGAAGAGAAAAACAACGCATAAGTAACAGGGCTTCGGAGAAATAAAAGAAAGACAAGATTTATTAAGAGCTACAAGAGAAAGGAAGTTGTGGAGAGCAATACTCACGGAAGATATAGGAGTAAGAGTGAGAGTGGAAAACAACATATAATAATTTAGCGAGCTTGAGTAATTAGATGATGGAACAGGGCTTGGAAGAATAACAAAAAGATAAAGTTTATTAAGAGCTACAATGGACAGGAAGTTATGGTGAGCCAACATCTTTTACGTCATGAGGGAATACAGAAGAAGATTTTGTCTGTTTCCGCGGTCTCCAAATGTTTGAAGTGCCAGAAGAAAACGTGTCAGCTGTTGAGAACGTGTCAGCCGGCTTTCCATTCAAGCCAAAAATTAAAATGAAATTAGTGATGATTGACAATCCTTAATGCGGAAGACGACACGTTGTGAATCAAGAAGAACTACGTCAGATTGCGGAAGCTAATCTAGAATTGTCCAGTCAAGAAATGATACAGCCGTTTATACTCTCATTATTTGCAACAATTAGCAATGTTAGAATCTTGGAAATGATTCCAATGTCGGACTAAAATCAAAATTACCTTTTGAATTTCGCATGCTTACCTGGTTGAACGTTATCGTCAACAATTACCTTTTACGGTATAGTAGTTCAGTCTGTCAGTTAAGTGCCATACGTTATATACACTTAGGTGATCATGTCTCGAAAGACTGACTGGGCAGAAGATTTTCTCACAGTAGGTAGCCATTGCTTTTTGCGGAAGTCTTGTTGCCAATAGAACCAAATCTCTCCTGTTATTAAACCTATAGCTAGAAGGAAGATATGAATAAATACCTTTCCCAATGATATCTGCACGTAAGTAAAAGCAATAATAATGTTAATAATATAATAATAATGATAATGTTCAGTATGTTCGGGGGGGGCGCAAGTTGCATTCTGCGGGTAGAGGAGCCGCAATGATATTTTTTGGACGTGGGGTGGCGATGTTGCTAAGCACGGCACTGTCTTCTGGCCTATACACACAAGAAAACTTTTAAAAAACTTAAAAAATAAAATGTGTACTACGGCAGGAGTAGAACACTGAATATCTATTTTCGGAAATTTTATTTCATTTCAGAAAATTAAAAATGGTTATTGCAAGCCCAAAAAAGACTTAAACTGACCTTTTTCTGCAAGGGCACTGCTCTACAGAATGTGAAAAACTAGTGCATTTGGTACATAAAATTAACGGCTTGCACACACCCAAGTGGTGTCTTTACGTGGTATATTTCCTGCAAGAATTTCCAGTATGAGCGTTGAACCAACAAAAATTACACCTGAACTTCTCAGGTGTTACTTTAACTAAAAGTTTTTCCAGGGTGGAGGATTTTCTATTCACTGGGTCTACCTTAATCTTACTCAAACCAAGAGCTTTCTGTTTATAAACATTTTTAGCAGGACTAGCTAATATAGGCTTAGTAATTTCTAATGTTCGGATACTATCCGAACATACAGAGAATAAATCTTCTAAATCAGGGTAATTATTTCCCACCACGTTGATAATATCACGCCGAAACGACACCAGCAGTTTATTGAATACTACGTGACTGACAAACTTGCTACCTGGAGAACCCTTTTCCAGGAAATCTAAGGATAGAGAATTCTTTAACTCCTGAAGTTGCGTCTTTATGTTGGTGATAAACGATCTGACGTCATCCCGCTCTTGATCTTTCACCATTTTTGAGTTAGAAATGGATAGAAACATTTGATCTACCATTTGTTCTCTATCAATATGTCCCTATTCAATATATCCAAGACAAAGTCATAGTTTTCGTCCGAGATGATTAAGTGGTTAATGTACTTGAGAGCACGGCCTCTGAGATGATTTCTGAAAATAGTCAACCTCAGACTTCTATTATTTATTCTCAAAACACAATTTTCGAATTCTTAAAAAAAGTTCACACAATTTGTCATTCTCTAAACTTTCAGGGTCGAAAACTGGATACTTCAAATTCGGAGTTACCTCGTAAGGAGCCACACTGAAATTATTCAAACTCACTGCTCTTCACCATTATACCTCGTTTTTATATGGCCTAACTTTAATTCACTATCAACTACGAACAGGGTTTTTACTTTGCGAATATCTCTCAACATTTCATCTCCATGTTCGTCTTCCATAATGGCGTTATTAATTTTCTCATTGAGCATTTAAACAGTACTGGGCAGGTTTTCAATCTTAGCCCTCAGCGATAAAAAGACCTCACCTAGGGAGTCTATGCTACGAATAAATGAGTCAATTTTATACTTAATTAGGTCTCTCTTGCGAATGCGCAACTTAGTAGTGGGGGTCACCGACAAGTTTGTAACTTTAAGTGAAAAATTTAAATCTAAAAAAAAAAATTAAACGTTAAAATAAATTTCCCTGTATGAGAAAAAAAAATTAACTTAAAAATAACTGCCACAAATTCCAAAATGAACAAGGCAAAATGGCCGACTATAAGGCGAGACAATTAAAAAATAGCCGATCACGAGGCGAACAATAAAATTCTGACCGGGAGAGAAAGAAAAACGTAATCAAGGCAGAAAGAATTAAAAAACAAAAAAAAAAACAAAAACAAATTATACAAATCAAGGGAGATGCATTTAAAAGACCCTTGAAAATTAACCCTTATTCTAAAAACATGCAAATCTACTGTTTGAATATTGCAAAGCAGAATTTGTCAAGTAGAATTTTTGCAAAGTTTCGGAAAGTTTATTTCCTTTCAGAAAATAAAACTTGCTAGAATAGCATTTCCGCTTTTATCCGAAAGAAATAATGAAGTAAAAAAAAAAAAAATGCAAATTTTAGTTATCCAAAGAAAAAACACTTTATTATTATAAAAAAAACTAAGCAAGGTTTACATGCAAATTTTAACGTGTTGTATATAAGTAGTGTATACACACGCCAATCACCGAAAGAACTCTATTCATTTCTGAAGATTAATACATATTTATATGGAAATAAATTGGATGCCATTATAAATCCTTTGGTAATAGTTTATTTCGTGGAAATCTTACAAAACCGCTCCTCAGACCAAAATTCTCCACAAAAAGGAATGGTTAGAATTTGGAAAATGATTGTCGTGAATTGTAGAATCTTTGTTTCCAACTTCCTGGCAATATCCTTATGTATGTTCTTCTCTTGTTGTGGTCTTCTTCCGGAAAAATCGTAGTCAGTTCTGTTACTGCAAGGAGATTTGTATTCTTGTGCTTTACTGTGGAAGTTTTTAAATAACTGGCTGTTGTGTGAGAAAATGATATTTTGAATATTTCTGGTACAGGAGTAACATATTCTTCAGAGTTTTACTGTTAAAGACTCATTTTAGGGGTTAATTTGGTTAAAGAGTTTCTCTATTAGGTTAAGAAAGTATCGGTCGATATTTATATTGGACAACTTGCAGAATGGTGAGTTAAACCAGATGATTTTTATTTTTCTATTTTTGTTTACATTAGTTATTTTGTCTTTCAAAGTTTCTTGGTGGACTATTTCGTTTTTGAAATGACTTTTTTAGGGCCCAGTGGATATATACGTTGGTTAGTTCCTGTGACTTGACTTAAAGATTTGTAGTAGTGAACTAATAACTTGAAGGGTTAGAGGGAGATAACTCATGACTTCCAAAAGAGGCATTACTACGCAAGAGATGAGAATGATATACCCCAGTGATTGTAATAAAGGGTTCAGTTCGAAAGTCCTAACACCTGAAAAAGATCAGAGCGTACAACGGCTGAAACGTCGTACTAATGGCAACAAAGATGAGGACAATAATCCGAATAATGTAAATACTGTGGTATATAATTTAAGTTTTATTTTGTATCATATACTTTTATTACCACCACCACTACTCATTGTACGATATATATGATTTATATATATATATATATATATATATATATATATATATATATATAAGATATGCTATATTAATGGGTTAAAGTGCTCAATATCAGGGATATAGCGTACGTAAATATAAAAGAAGACATTAAAATCAAGACTCAGAGGAGTCCGTTTTATGGTAAACGCAATTTTCACGTCAAGGCCTGACGATTGCATTTAGTATGAGACTGATTGTTGACTTCAGTGCCCACTTATATCTGTATCTCTCTCTCTCTCTCTCTCTCTATATATATATATATATATATATATATATATATAATCATTTCACCACAAGCAAGGCATTTTACTGCCACTGTTGCGCAGGGGCTTACATGGGAGAAAGTGATGTGAAAGAGAGGTTAGTAATAGGAAATGTTACGAGGAGAGTAATAGTCGGATGAGAATACCGGTGTAATGGGGGTGGAGTGGATGGAGATAAGAGCTTGAGCGGAAGGATGCGAGTTAATGAGATAGGAGATGACTATTGACCTTACATTTAAATTTTGGAGATTGTAGCTGTCCGGGAAGCAAGTATATTGAAGAGAATTCCACAGGCGGGAAGTGCGAGAAAAGAAGCTGATGGAGTAGAATTTGCGTTTACATTTTCTTGGTTTCACTGTAAAAGGGTGGGACTTAGTTCTCAGTCTAGTAGCTCGTGTAAATTCATACATAGGGGGCACCAGTGAGCTAAGTTCATTGGAGCAGAAGCCGCGAAAGTATTTGTAGAAGAGACACAGGAAAGCCACGTCATGCCGGTGAGAGAGCGACTGCAACCGAGCTGCCAAGTCGAGGTGAATAGCAGGGACACCCGACCAGATGTGGAAGCAGTATTCAATACACGGGTATTGTTAGTGCCTTCGGCTAACATTTTATAATACTAATTTTCAAATTAAGACTCATTACATCGAGACGTAACACAACCTTCTTTGCATCTACTCCCCTTTGATTCTGTACTGAACTGTCCTAAGATGAAATATTTATTCCTTTTTTATGTATATACGATATCGATCTTCTCCGATCAGGTAATTGTTTTTCAGTTGCCTTAGGATATTTATAACGTTTCACTTTGTACGGTATAAAACCCATTGAATTTCATATTTGGAATATTGCGTTTTTGGTCCCATGAAAAGCAGTAACCGAAGTTTTAACTTCTGTCTGGTCTCGAACATCGACCACTGTCAGCAGTAAGAAATACGCAACAGCCTCAGCCATCAGGCAGCTTCATATGCACCTGAGTTATCTTACGAATTGTTTTCTTTGTTCCGATTGAAAAATTTCTCGGCAAAGTAAGCGATACCGTTCAGTAGGCCTGAAGAGAAAATGGATGCGGTCCACTGAGCACAAATAAGATGGACTTTGCTGTTCGCTGGGCTGATGCGGTCGTTTTCTTTGTGAGATCAAAGAAATAGAAGGCTATGTCCAAAGATAGATTGTGGGGTTGTAATGGTCAGATCCTGTTATTTTTAGACAAGAATGATGAATGTATTTCAGCACACATATTTAAACTGATTTGCACAGATGTTTGCTCACAGGGAGAAAACAAATACGCATTTCTATAGAGATACAAAGAAAAGATATTAAAAACCCACACACATTCAAACGAAGTAGGGAACACATCTTCGAGATTCAAAAAGAAATAAATCTGCCGAAATATAGATAGACGTTAATCCAAATTTGGTACGATGATACACACACACACACACACACACACACACACACACACACACACACACACACACATATATATATATATAACAAAATGAATAAGAACGAAGAATAAAATTGCAACGTTGAAAATATTAATTTAAAACAGTGCTCAATATAAAAATAAAGCAATGAATGTTTATTATTAATTATTACGTTAGAACATGTACAAAACTACAAACTACTACAAAATTGTACAGTTTGTTTCGAAATTAAAAGAGCAATGTCTCATCAAGTAGTTAAAAATGATGGTAAATATTTTTACTTAATTGTTTTTAATTATATGAAAGCAGCAATTCTATTTATTTTTGGAAAAATAATTTCTTCTGTACAATTTCTTCATTTGGTAAAAAGATATTAAGAAAGAAAGAAAGAAAGAAAGAAATAAAGAAAGAAAAGTGAAGAAAATAAGATGAGAAACCAAAAAAAGGAAAAGAAAGAGGAAAGGGAAAGATACAGAAAAAATAGAAAGTAAATGAGAAAATGTCGAGAGGGAAGAGCCAATGAAAAGGGCTAAAATAAAGCAATTTAATATTAGAGTGAAAATGGATTACAGACAGATATTGACAGAGGTTACAATGTTGCAACTCAAATCTTTTGGCATTTTTTAAATAATGAAATCTATACACAAACGTAAAATAAAGGATATTTAAAAAACAATACAAAGATGTAAATTTATTAGAGCTAATATTATAAATTAGAATCAAATTGAATATAAAAATAAACTAAAGTAAAATAAAATAAACATAAAATAAATAAAAATAAATAATAATAATAAGTATAAAATATATCAAAATATATAAAAATATAAAAATATATAAAAATAATGGAAAAAAAAACAAAGAAATATTGAAAAAACATAAAACTGTATACGATAAAGTTCTTCAGTGTAATGGATTTAGATCTTCTGAGATTAGATCTGTGGAAGAGTATAGTTGTTCTAGAAAGAAAAATAGAAACAGAAAAATGATATGGTAAATCCTCTATTTAATCAATCAGTTAATATTAAACTGGGATACAAATTTCTGAAATTAATTGATAAACATTTTCCTAAAAATAATTTTTAAGTAAAATTTTCAATCGGAACACTCTAAAACTTAGTTATAGTTGGACTATAACATAATTAAGTTACATAATAAAATATTGAAATATTGTAGCAGTAACCATAGTAATTCTATTACTGATCTTAATTTGCCCCATAGAAGCAACCTATGCAGTTGTAGAAATCCTGAATAATGGCTTTTATCTAATAAGTGTTTAACTAAATCCCTTGTAAATATTTGTTCTATCTGATCAGTAGAAAATCCAAGAGTTACTAAAGTTTATATTGGAAATACAATTAACCATTTAAAAATATTTTTACAATCATCTCTCATCCTTTACTAACGAAATATGACCTCACTTTCTAAATAATTTTGGAAGTTAGAAGAGGAGAATAAAACTATTTAAGATAAATGGAAAATTCTCTAACACGCTAAATTCTCTAGATCGGTGAACGAACCATGTTTCTTCTGTCTGCTAGAGAAAATGAAATTATAAAATACATGATAAGTGACATATTACTAAATCAAAGGCATGAAACTACAGTAAATTTTAAACATATTAAAGGATAAACCTTACAGTCCTGCGAGTATTATTAAATCTAAGGTATGAAACTATAGAAATTGTAAGCATTTTATAGTAATAACTTTACTATCTTGATAATTTCCTCCAACTATTTAATCTTTCTTCTTATGTTATTTAACCCTTATTTTCTATTTACATTTTGTGATCTATTTATTGATTTAAGTATTTTTATCGCACTCGATAATTACTGTTAATATGTCTAGCCATCTATTAGCGTATTGTATTTATCATTTTCTCTTTCTTTACTATTTATTAGCTTCAAATTTTAATTTTAATTAATTTATGTATATGTAAATATATATATATATATATATATATATATATATGTGTGTGTGTGTGTGTGCGCGCGCGCGTGTGTGCATGTCTGTATATATATATATATATATAGATAGATAGATAGATAGATAGATAGATAGATATAGATATGTATGTATATGTACATAAATATATAGAGAAAGATTTTATTTTTTATTTAAAATTTTATTTGTATTTTTATTTATATTTATATGCATTTTTTATTTTTTTATTTTTACATATTCTTATATATTTTATATTTATTATTATTATTATCATTTTATCATTATGTTTATTTTTATTTATTTTATGTTTATTTAATTTTAATTTTATATTTATTGTTATTTTAATTTCTAATATTAAATCTAATGAATTCACCTCTTCGTGTTGTTTTTTTTTAATATCCTTTATTTTACGTCTAAAGAATAATATTTCTGTTTGTGTATGGGATTTCATCATCTTCTTTTTAATGCCAAAAGATTTGCGTTGCAACATTGTAACCTATGTCAATATCTGTGTGAAATCTATTTCCGCCTTAATTTTGAATTTCTTTCTTTTAGCCCTTTTCATTGGCTCTTCCCTCTCTACATTTTCTCACTTATTTTTCTCTTACTTTAGGTTTCTTTTTTTTTATCTTTCCTTTTTCTTTTCTTGTTTTCTCATCTTATTTTCTTTTCTTGTTTTCTCATCTTATTTTCTTCTCTTTTCTTTCATTGCTTTTGCTCAGATGAACTTAGCTCACTGTTAGACATGAATTTGCTCTAGTTACAAGATTAGCAACTAGGTCCCACCCTTTTACTGTGAAACTAATAAATTGTAAACGCAAATTTTACTCCAACAGCTACTTTTCTCGCACTTTCTGCGTGTGGAATTCACTTCCGTTTATTTGCTTTCCCGACAGTTACAATCTTCAAGTATTCAAATGAAAAATGAATAGTCATCTTCTATCTCACTAACTTGCATCTCCTCTCTCTCTCTCTCTCTCTCTCTCTCTCTCTCTCTCATGCTCCTTTCTTCGTCCACTTCACTCTCATTAGTATTTTCATCCTTCTCTTAACCTTTTCCTGACACCCCCTGTAACCTGTCAACCTTTCTTACAACTTACCTCCTATGTAACACCTAAGACTACAATATGGCCAAAAGAATCCAAATAAGCTCCCAACCCCACTTTCACCATCAAAAAGCATATTCACCACAAATAAACCGTTTTTTCACCAGATAATTTTCATTCCAACTTCTTCACCCGATGAGAAGCACCTAAAAAGAAGGTTAGCTTCGAAACGCGAAAATTTGGGTGCAGTGATACTATGAATTTATAAACCATTGTAACAAATATTACAATATATATATATATATATATATATATATATATATATATATATATATATATATCCACAGACAGATCTGTTACGCTAATTATTACGTTAGAACATGTGAAAAACTACAAACTTTCTTCTTTTTACTTTTTTCGTTATTAATATCCTTTTACCCTGTACCGAAAAACTTTTTTCCAGAATTAAAGAGAAGTGTTGTTTTCATATAATAAAAAAATATTTAAATCAAAACGTTTCTGACCATCATTGTTAATTACGTGATGAGACATTGTTCTTTCAATGTCGAAACAAAATGTACAATTTTATAGTAATTTGTAGTTTTTCACACGTTCTAACGTAATAATTAGCGAAACAGATCTGTCTGCGGATATATATATTCATTTTTCATTTGAATACTTGAAGGTTGTAACTGTCGGGAAAGCAAATAAACGGAAGTGAATTCCACACGCAGGAAGTGCGGGAAAAGTAGCTGATGGAGTAAAATTTGCGTTTACAATTTATTAGTTTCACAGTAAAAGGGTGGGACCTAGTTGCTAATCTTGTGACTAGAGCAAATTCATGTATGGGGGGTAACAGTGAGCTAAGTTCATCTGAGCAAAAGCCATGAAAGTATTTGTAGAAGAGACACAGGGAAGCCACATTGCGCTAGTGGGAAAGTGACTGTATCCGTGCTTCCAAGTCGGGATCGATCACATTACATAGTCTCCGTTGAATTATGTCAAGGACTCCTAGGTGGATAGCAGAAGCACCCGACCAGTTATGGCAGCAGTATTCAATGCACGGGCGAATGGTAGATATGTATATGTGCAGGATTATTTCAGACGGGAAAAACTTCCTGGCCCTGCACAGAGAACCGACCTTCTTATATATATATACATATATATATATATATATAGAGAGAGAGAGAGAGAGATACAGACATACAGATAGCGAGTCTTTCAAATAACGATTAAAAATGATACATTGGTTACATAATTATTACCGCATTTTTCGGCTTACAAGAAGCAATTTTTTCCTAAAAAATACCCAGAAAATACGTGTGCGTCTTCTATCAGTTACCACCATGGTTACCACCATGACATCATTGGTAAAAAGGGTCATTTATTGTACATAACTGACAGTAGTTTAGAGCTTTTACATTAATTCAGCAGTGACGAAATTTTGGGATTTAAGGATAAATAAAATTTCTCAGTTTTTTATTTTTACATGTATATCTTTAGAATTCGTCTTTATGAAAATAATAAACGAGCATTTGACAATGAAAGGCGTATCGTATATTTACTAACCACCAACTAGTATGTCATTGCCATACAATCAAAATCGGACGAGCGATGTATGTAAACAATACGTTGTGCCAGTATGTGTGGGACGCATGGTGAATGTGTGGTTGTATGAGAAGAACATTTTTTTTAATTTTTTCCCAAGCTGGAAAATGCAGTATATTATCTTGTGAGCCGGAAAATACGGCTTACAAGATGAACCTCACTCTAATACGGTACATTATTCTGTAAGCCGGAAAATACAGTATATTATCTTGTGAGCCGGAAAATACTGCTTACAAGACGACCCTAACCCTAATATGGTACATTATTTTGTATGCCGGAAAATACAGTACATTGTCTTGTGAGCTAGAAAATCTGGCTTACAAGATGATCCTGCCCCTAACACGGTACATTATTCTGTAAGCCGGAAAATACAGTATATTATCTTGTGAGCCGGAAAATACTGCTTACAAGACGACCCTAACCCTAATATGGTACATTATTTTGTATGCCGGAAAATACAGTACATTGTCTTGTGAGCTAGAAAATCTGGCTTACAAGATGATCCTGCCCCTAACACGGTACATTATTCTGTAAGCCGGAAAATACAGTATATTATCTTGTGAGCCGGAAAATACTGCTTACAAGATGACCCTAACCCTAATATGGTACATTATTTTGTATGCCGGAAAATACAGTACATTGTCTTGTGAGCTAGAAAATCTGGCTTACAAGATGATCCTGCCCCTAACACGGTACATTATTCTGTAAGCCGGAAAATACAGTATATTATCTTGTGAGCCGGAAAATACTGCTTACAAGATGACCCTAACCCTAACACGGTACATTATTTTGTATGCCGGAAAAGACAGTACATTGTCTTATCAGCTGGAAAATAGGGCCTACAAAATGAACTTAACATTAATACGGTGCATTATTTTGTTAGCCGGAAAATACAGGGTATTATCTTGTGAACCGGAAAATACTGCTTACAAGATCACCCTAACCCTAATACGTTACATTTACTTTGTTAGCCGGAAAATGCAGTACATTTTCGAACTGACTGCTATTTACTGATAATAGTTTAATTAAATGCATATCAGCAAACAACAAAGCAACAAAAATCAACATGAAATCCGACACATCCTTATTAGTAAGATAAAATAATATATTACATAAGCTATAAAAGACGTTTGCAAATATTACAAATTTTGAGAATTGACTTATGGAAGAGAAAGTTTTGTTATCCAGAATGTAACCCAGCTTTTTATCCATAACTCATTTATAAAACCTTAAATAAAAGCGAAAGATGTTAATTCTATAAAAAGTTTCCTATCTACCCCTGAACATATATATATATATATATATATATATGAAGAAAATTTTAAAAACAGATTCCATTGCTGCGATATATGCGTGACCCTTCGGAAATGAATTGAGTTCTTTCAGTGACTGGTGTGTGTATACACTGCTTATATACAACATGTTAACATTTTTATTCTCTGATTCCATGCGCCTATGACTTAGTGGGTAGCGACTCCGACTGACACCAAATCGGTCGAGTTTCGATCCCGGCCTGAAACAAGTGGATGTGTCTATCCACACTGATAAGCTGTGATACAGCAAAACAGGGTTGTATGTGGGTGACTAATATATATATATATAGATATATAGATAGATAGATAGATAGATAGATATATTAATTCATTTCGGCGTAATAAATCTTTAGTTAATTCGAAACCAGATAAAGGCTCGGGTGTCGTCATTCTTGATTAACAAGACTATGTTAACAAGATGATTACTATCCTTGGAGATACTTCTATATTTGTGCGATTAGGTCCAATAAACAAATATGATTCTACAATCTCTATTGAGGCCAAATTCAAAAAACGCCTACTTAAATCGGTTAAAAGTACGGTTTTACTCCTCTGAAATTTCTAACGAAATTAGCCGCACGTTTTGAATTCTTCCTCGTCTCTATGGTTTGCCTAAGACCCATAAAGATGGTGTCTGATTGAGACCTATTTTATTTATAATAGTGTTTTCCCCATATGGCGTGGCTAAATAGCTTACGGACATTTTACAGCCTTTTTTTGGAACGATATGACAAATTATGTACTAAAGATTCGCTTAAGTTCTCCGACTTTATACAGTGTCATCCGTCAACCGACAAATTTATGTGTTCTTGTGACATTTTTAGCCTTTTTACTTGCGTTTCTTTAGTTGAAACTATTGATATATGTGCTGATGCCTTGTATCGTAGTCAGTTATCACCTCCCGGTTTTCCTGAAGAGGCATTTGTCAAACTGATGCAATTTGCCACGATATATGTTGAATTTAGTTTCGATGAGGTTTTATATAGGCAAATTAATGAGGTTTCAATGTGTTCTTTTTTGGGACCCATTTTAACAAATATCTTTGTTGGATTCAATGAGAAGAGTGTGATATCTGAATTAAATAGACCCGATGTTTTTTTTTTTTTGTTATGTGGATGACATCTTTTGTCTCTTCAAGGATGAAATTGAAGTGGACTAATTCCTTTTGTTCTTTAAAAATATGCACCCAACTTTAAAATTTACACAAGAGAAGGAGATTAATTCTTCCCTCCCATTTCTTAATGTTTTGGTGAGCAGATCTTCTTCTGGTTTTCTAGCTTCAATTTATCGAAAACCAACATTTACTGGTTTGTATACCAAACTTTTTGTCCCTAAAGAGGTGAAATTAATTTAATTAAAACCCTTACCCATATGGTTGTGATGATCTGCTCTAAAACTAAGTTGGATGATGAACTCATGTTTATTATTCCATTCTCTCTAATAATGCCTATCCATTGGATGTTGTCAAGCGGTGATAAAAAATAAGGTATTGGAATTCAATAGGGTTAAACCAGCAACAGTACCAAGATATCCCGTGTACCTGCGCCATTCTTGGCTGGGTTCTGTGCGTGATAGATTTGCTAAGTGGGTTTCGGTTACAGTTTGACAATTTTACTCTGCTGCCAATACTTGTGTGCTTTTTTTTTCTTCTAAATCTATCTTTCCATTCTATACGGAAAGATAAACCATAATAGCTCATTAATGTATATGTTTAAATGTAGTTTTGAATCGAACTACATAGGAAAAACTATACAAAGACTAGATTTTAGAATTAAACAGCATGACCCCACCAAAATCCGGAATTTGGAGTATTCCTTGTCTGATAGGCTGACCAATACATACGGGTCTTCTATTGCGGAGCACCTTATGAATAACCATAATTGTGCCATTAGCTTGAGTGTGAATACATTTTCAGTTTTAAGCAGGTCCCACTCAAGTTACCACCTCAGAGTTTTGGAGGCCATCTACATTCAATCTTTAAAGCCCTCCCTTTGCAAACAGAGAGAGCATATATATTTGGCCTCCAACTCATTCATTTAGTTTTTTTCCTTTTCTAAATTTTCTTCATTTCTTTAAACGCTAACTACTTTACTCACATCGATTTGGCTTTGTTGAGCAAGGTGCGAAACCGGTTGGTTGGCCAGCCGGTTTTTAAATGTTATTTTTTAAAGAAAATACCAATATTATGGGTGGTAAGAAAAAATATTTTGTCTGTTTAGTGCGGTTTTAGTGGGTGCCCACTATCATTCAAAGATGCGAAGACGCCAAATCCTGCTATCGGTCAACACACACATATATAGACCATAAACACATACATGCACACAGAGAGAGAGAGAGAGAGAGAGAGAGAGAGAGAGAGAGAGAGAGAGAGTAGAATTAACGGCAGTAGTAGCAGCGAAAGATGACCATTCGATAAAAAGCACGGACCAAGAGCGGATATGAAATGAAGCTCTCCTATCATTCTGAAGATGAGACTATGATCTCGAAATATTAATGATTAATAAATAGGTAATACCCAGCACCTTCTTTATCTTCCTTTAGTTTACTAAATGCCTTGTGATACCCTTCCAAACCTAACCATACACCATATATATATATATATATATATATATATATATATATATATATATATCAGTATATAAAAATAGTTACACAGAAATGCTTATCTTGAACTATTTTGCTGAAGAAAAATTTCAAAAATGAAAAACAAAGGCTAATTCTTATGTTTATTTCTTATGATTAGCTGCATTGGCTTTGGCATTTGTTTTATTTAAGTATCAAAGATAAGATAAAATACAATGAAAACAAAATCCCCTGTAAAACGGGAAAAAGCTTCAAATTGATTCGAACTGAATGAATTGGCAACCGTATAAAACACTCAAATTTCTTGCTTAGCTTCGGAATTCATACCATGTAGTTATCGCCAATTGTTTTATATTCAATTCACCCCAAGTAAGGCAGTACTTTCACTGGTGCGCAGCGGGGATTACAGAAGAGGTGAGTGATCAGAAAGAGGAACAAATTACAGGAGGTGCCAAAGAATGGGCAAGAGAAGGATGCGAACACTTGAGCGAAGAGAGCTGAATGAGCGTAGAATGAAAAGTGAAAAGAACATGACACAAGTGTTGGCAGGGATAGGATTCGAGACAAGGAGATAAAAGATGGCAATGGACTTGGCAATTAAATTTTTGGAGATTGTAGTTGTCAAGGAAGCAAGTATACGGAAGGAAATTCCACAAGTGAGAAGTGCGACAAAATAAACTGTAGGGTAGAAGTTGCGGTTACATTTGATTGGCATCACTGTAAAAGGGGTGGGACCTAGTAGCTAGTCTAGTAGCTCGACTAAATTCATGCGGAGTGGGCATCAGGGGGATAAAGCTCATCGGGGCAGAAGCTGTGAAAGTATTTGTAGAAGAGACAGAGAGAAGCCAAATTACGTCGGTGAAAAAGCGACTGGAGTCTAGCTACCAGGTCAGGGTGGAACACATAGCAAATTCTCTGTTGGATTTTGTCAAGAACCGCGAGATGAATAGCAGAGGCAACCGACAAGATGTGACAGCAGTATTCAATGCACGAGCAGATGGTAGATTTATATATTTGCAAGATGGATTTAAACGAGAAAAACTTCCCGGTCCTACGCAGTGAACCGACCTTCCTAGCAGCTTATTTAGCTATTTAATCAATGTAGTCATTCTACTTGAGGTCGGCTGATAAAATTAGGCCGAGGAAGCGCAGTGTTTTGCTTTCAGGGAGACTAACATGATCCATGTAGAGCGCTTCTCTATGGTAGTTAAAGGATAGCAGGATTCTCCTGTTGAATAACAGCAACGTAGAAACATCTAACATGATTATTTAGTTGGCTGGGCTCAAAGTTGAAGATTTTCAATGTAATATTGTGAATACTATATTACTTTCAAAGATTTTGATGGAAGCGTATATATGCATTTTCTGGACAAGACGAGATAGTTCAGCTAAACACGTTTTTCATAATTTCATGTCCCTTCGGGAGGCAAGCGGTTATGGCTCCACATATTCATTTTTATTTAATATCTGAAAATTGCCATGGCTTTGGAAAATAAAATGACAGTATGGTTCTCCGTTGCCTTGAATTGTAATTAAGAGTTTCTTTCTTTTTTTTAACTGGTTGCTACCCAAGGCTAAAGAACTCAGTATAGTCTGCTGTTTAACCTGTAAATGAGAAGTGAATAGAAAGATTGAATCTTTTCTCAAACTCATTTGTGCAAAAGTGAAACTCCAATTTAAGAGGGATTTGATCTAAGTGTAGGCAAGTTTATAATAGAAAACTACAGGGAAAATATTAATCACTATAGTAATCAATGTTGTCTGTTTTTGTTTCCAAAATGATTTCATTTCTTTCTCAATTCACAGGATAATTTTTTGCAAAATTCTGTTTTCGACCGACTAAACGTCGACATATAGGTTAATGAAACCATTAACATCAATTTCTCACCTGAAATAAAATTACAAGAAAAGCATTCAAAATCATATTTAATGTTGACAGATCTTTGTTTTGAAGGTGAAATCCAAAACAGCATTTAGTTAGCAAAAACTTATAAAGGTTTTTGTTTTTTCGTTTTGTATTTTAAAGACTTAAATGTGATTGTTTTTATTATTATTATTATTATTATTATTATTATTATTAATTTTTCTCGGAATAGGACAATCGATTCGAATTTTAATCACTACAATTACGTTGTTCGGTGCAATCAATTTGACACGGGCAAAAAAATGTTAAATAATTATCGATAAAATTTGCAATCGAGATAAAAATAAATTTCGACTAAACTGATCGATAACGAATCATTCGATTATCTTGAATAATTGATCAATGATTTTTATTACTTTTCCTTTTCCTTATTCATTAAAAAATGACCTCGCAAGTTTCTTCCGAGATTTAGAAAATTGTCGAATGGTCAATGCAGTTGCTTCGGTTGACCTCTAAAATTAAGAAGAGTAATTATTGAAAATCTTGCTTAATAATGTGGGAAACATTTAATAAAAAGGAGTATGAATAGAATATGCTTATGGCGTTTGTCTAAAGAAATGAAACAGAATTCAATAAAGGCTGTAACTTGAGTGAAAGGCTGTGATTTTATTTATGGAAACTCAGAATCAATATGAAAACTTTTGAAGAAAAGATAAAATAAGAAAGATAATAACAATAGCAATGAAGTGCGAAATGATAAGAGAGAGAAGAAAATTCGGTTTGAGTGAATAGTTTTTTACGGCTTATCAACCCTTTGCAGGTTATGTAATGCTAGAAAATATTTTTAGATTGTAAGAATGTTTTTCGAGATAAGAATTGTTAATTGTTGAAGGTCTTGCTAATTAATCCATAACTGGAAAGAAGTGAACTCATACCTTTCCCAAAGTTATTTGCGCGTAAATGAATAAAACGAACCCAACTGGAATTGGAACTCTGCTTTCCGATTAACTAATACCCATTGCCCAGCCGCATATCCAACGTTACAGCACCTGGTATTCCCAAGCGGTCACACATCTAGGTACTGACCCGGCTAGATAGTGCTTAACTTGGGTGATCGTATGGCAACCGGACTTTCAACATGATATAACCTTAATTTGAGTTACATGGTAAAATTTAAGGAAATTGAAAATATAACTGGTGGAGTGATGCAGAAAGATCTATCATTCAGTTGGGTGCCCTATGTGAAACATGCTTGGGTGATCATGTCTCTTATGATTTCCGACTGATTAACCAGAAGATTTTCCCGTTGCCATTTCTTTTGCGATAGACAGGTTGCCAATCAAGGCTACAAAACCTAGTCTATCATGCTATTCAACCTATAGTTTGGCGGGAAGAGATAAACACATAACTTTCTCAATGGTATTTTTGTGTAACTGGATGTAACGAACACGACTGGAATTCGAACTCCGATTTCTTATGCCATGCCGTTATTCATTACACCACACCAGACATCCATATCAGAATCATAAGTGCTCTAAAGAGAAAATTTAAAATAGAAAAAGTACACCAGGAAAAGACAGCTGAAGTTTCTGGGATATGTAGTGAGGAAAGAGGGCATGGAGAATCTGATGATCACGGGACGGATAGAGGGAAAGAGAAACAAAGGAAAGCAACTGGTGATGGACTTGAGCAGATAGATGGTGAAGCGGGGATTTTAGCGGTATAACAGGAGAAAGCTTATTAAGAGTCACAAGAGACAGGGATATGTGGAGGGACATAACCTGAAGGAAAACGGTACATAAAAGAAGAGGAAGAAAAATATCACCAGAGCGTTGAAGTGGGCCAAATAACATTGAAGGTAAGAGCTGAGTATTTGAGGAGAGTTGTTCATTCTTTATCTCCATTGTTTATCACCAAAATCAACTGGTATGAATAAGGTGTAGTTTATCTAGTGAGATAATGGTAGCGCCCTCTGTTTTGTCAAAGTTCTGTGGTGAGACAGGAGTGACCAATGCAGGACGCAACCCTGATCCATAAAATATCGAGGTCATCCTCGTAACATCTTTGAAGAGCTTGCAAAACCTTCAGCACTTGTGTGAGTTAACACAAGACCAAAAGTTTGGCAATGGACTGATAAGAGAGATTTACAAACGCGCTAAAGATGAAAAATCACCCTAATTTGCAATGTCTATTCAGCTATCTAGGTAATGACTTTAGTAACGCAATTGTTCCAAAATTGGAATAGTTTTCAACGAACAACGGAAGCGTTCGTAAATCTAAAGATGGTTCAATTAGCAGCAAAAGAAGGAACGAGCTAAGAGAAAAATGTTACAAGCCGAAAACGAAGAGAATCAAACAAATCTAAAATCAATTATAAAAATAAAATGGCAAAAGTTGAAACTAAGCGCTGAATCAGATCAGTTAAGTGCCATATGTGATACACGCTTGGGTGATCATGTCTCGAAACAGACATGACTGACTGGGCAGAAGATTATCCCACAGTAGGTTGCCATTGCTTTCTGCGGTAGACTGGTTGTCGACCAAGGCTATAGAATCCAATCTGTCCTGTTATTTAACCTATAACTGGAAGGAAGAAACGGATTAATACCTTTCCCAAGGGTATTTGTGCGTAACTGAATGCAACGAATTCAACTGGAATTCGAACTCGGATTCCCGATTTCTCGTTCCAAGCCGATATCCACTGCACCACAACGCACATCAGCGCTGAATATCGTTATAAAAAAAAAAACGAATTGTAACTTGGATGATAAGTTTCCTTTATGACTAGATTTTCTAAACATTCATGATCACAGACATTATCATTATGCAAGGTCTGTTCATAAATTAGATGGATAATTACTGAACAGATTTCGTAATCTGAGAACAGCTGTTCTACAGAAAGAACCGGCCAAATATTCCTTAAGCAATATAGCATAACTATTATAAAAATACAACTAGAGCCAAGTTCGATTTCCAGTTGAATTCGTAGTATTCATTTACGCCCAATTACCTTTAGAAAAAGTATTAATCCATCTCTTCCCGTCATCTTATTATTAAATAGCGGGATAGTTAGGGGTCAATAGCCTTGGTTGGCGACCAGTCTAGCGCAGAAAGTAATGGCAACCTACTGCAGAAAATCTGCTGCCCAATCTTCTAGACATGATCACCCAATCATGTATCACGTATGGCACTTAACTGACTCATTATAAAGATATTCCATAAGTCCTTCAGCCGAAAAGATAACCTGAAATGTGAAAAATAATGGCATCACTGTTTTAAATTCATAAAAAGAAAGAAATACCAACATGTTTGATAATTATAATCTTGTCAAACATTTGAAAGTTGTTTTAATTTAAATGCCACCTCGGGGAGGAAACGAACTGGTGAAAGAATTTTGGCATCTCTCGTTAAGGAGGCGATTATATTTGAAAAACTTAAAACAACTTATTCTTAACAAAAAAAAAAAGCAAAAAAAAAAAAAAAAGGAACAAACAAAACAAATAAAACAAGATGATAAAGGCTTTTGTTCTAAAAGAAAACAGATGGAATCCTCAGGTGTTCTGTTGGATTCTTTGTTTTAGTTTCCACCATTTTGGTTTGGCGAGATTTAATTAAATTTGTTTCAAGTTATTTGAAATTTTAATTTTTTAATTTCGTCCCCAACTTTGTTATCTTTCTTTTCTTTGCTTTTTAAATTTTCTTCCCATTTTCTTCGTTTCTTTCCATCTTTCGTTTTCCGTCTTTCGTTTTCCGTCTTTCGTTTTCTTTTAATTATTTTTCTCCGTTTTTATCATCTCTGTCCATTTTCCCAGTTTCTTGCTCTCTTTTTTTTCATCTTTCTTTTTTATCTTCTAAATTTATACGGACATACCGAGTCGATGATCAATCAATAAATAAACGGCAGCACAAACTGAATCCCAACTTCAATATACAATATTCTGTATAAAAAAAATTAGAAAAAAAAATATGTCGCCAAATTCGCGCTGATCTGAGTATTATAATATTATCACATAAAATAGTCGTTCCAATTCTTGTCTCTGCAAAATGTTAAATCATGGGAAAATTGATTTTCTTTTGATCCAACAGATGTGGATTAATTTGTTTTGCTATTTTACGTTTCTTTGTTTTAAAAACTGGAGAAATTGTTTGCGAAAAGTTTGGCGTTTGTTTTTTCTCATAAAAGTGAATGATTTTTGATAATTTTGATAATGGCCTAAAATTTTACGCTGCCATACAAGCGAAAGGTAAGTTGCATTGTCATTTTTTTAATCGTCTTCCCAAGCAAGCCGCAAATGTAAAATGTTAGGCAGGAGGAGAGTGAAGAGAAAGATGAACCCCAGTTACAGGGGATGGCAGAGAAAGGGCAAGAGTGGGATAGGAACACAGGTGTGAAGACAGTTGCGAAGGTAGAGAAAAAGAAAAGAACAAGATACACGAGGTGATGTAGAAAGGACTGGAGTCAAGTAGATAAGAGTCACCCAACGTTTGAAAATGAATCCTAACCTCATTTTGGTTTTACATTCAGTGTATCGAGCTCGTTATCCTTAATTGGAAGAAAACTTTTTCTAATAAACATAATCTTAACAAGTGTGCACTGTTTGAAGGATTTACATTTTGTGTACTTATAAATTCTTTTTGAACACCTTGTTACAGTGGATATCGGCTAGGAACGAGAAATCAGAGAACCGAGTTTGAATTCCTGTTAAATTCGTTGCGTTCATCTACGCGGAAATATCATTGGGAAAGATATTAATCCATCTCTTCTTTCTCCATCTATGGGTTAGATAGGACAGATTTGGTTCTATAGCCTTGGTTAGCAACCAGTATACTGCAGAAAGTAACAGCAATCTATTGCGATAAAATTTGCGACAAAATTTGCCAAGTCAGTCATGTGTTTTTCGAGACATGATTGCTCAAGCTTGTATCACGTATGGCACTTAACTGACTGACTGAATATAATATTTGGATAAGTAAATATTCTACTGGGCATAAGGTAGAGGTTCGTTTTTCGATTGTTATGAAGTTAGAAATTGATCCCCCGCTATTTACTACTTATTAATATAATAACCCTTTTTTCGCTTTCCGGCTATGGGTTAAATAGCAAAACAGACTGGGTTCTGTTGCCTTGGTTGGCAAAAATGAAAGTCAATGATTGCCCAAGCGTGTATCACGCATAACACTTAACCGAGACTCGTGTACGCGCGAGAATCGTATCTTTTCTATCCTGGCGATGTCTACAATTAATGCTGGTATAATTGTCCCATAAAGTTGTTTCGCTAATATGAAGTTAGTCACGAAAATGGTTTTAACATTAGCATACACCCTGTTGGAAAAGGAGAAAGTTATTCAAATTCGTATTTAACTGTGTTTATTTAGCGAAACGGAAATTATATACAGACAGAAAGAGTGTAAATGAAATTATAAAATGATTGCTGATGAGGTAGCATAACAATTAGCCGAAAGACAATTTGCCGACAGACTGTTCGCCGACAGACAATTCACAGACTATACAATTGGTCAACGCTTTAAGTTTTTCAAGTTCAAGTTCTCAACCAGTTTTTTTATAAACTGTCGGCGAACTGTCCAGGTGTTGGTGGATATGAATGTTCAAAAGGCGTTCTGCTAATTCCTTCATCGATTGTCGTCAGTCTTGCGTTGCACAGTTTTCGTTGTTCGCACTTCCATTAACTCTTAGATTCTCTAGTTTTGCCAAGAATATAGGCGTATCCCTCAAATAAAAACTTTCTCCTCCTTGTTCTGTCATGATGACCACTGAAAGGGCTTCAAAATAATGTTCTAAAAAATACTGGACGAAACCTTAAATTTGAAAAGACTTAAAGAGTCAATCATTTGTCCTATCTGTCTGTCGGCTAATTGTCCGTCGCCGAATTATTTTTTTGGCAAACTGTTCGCACACGGTTGATTGGCTGATTTTAAAACATGTCAATTTAATATCGAATCTATTTAAACATGTTATTTAATATCGAATTTATTATGAAATACACAGTGAGAATCAAACTCACTTCTCAGTAGTAGTCAATTAAACCTTGTTAGTTATTAACCCATGGCGAGGCGCATATTTGAAGATGAACACGAGTAAGACATGACCCCAGCCGATTAGGTTATTGCAAAAAAACAAAACAAAAAAAACAAAAAACGAAAAGTCAAAATTAAAGAGCTGAAAGAAAGGCAAGAAAGTTGTTTATTTTAACAGTATCAGAAATAAATGACGCCATTAAAGAGAAATCCAGAAAGAAAATTCTTGGCACTGAATTTAGTTGCCATTGACAATTAAGTTTTGCCAAAAGAATACAATCGGTTATTTCTAATGGTGAACCTCGATTTATGAAAAAAGAAACCGCGAGATAGTAGCAGTTAAGTCAAATTTAGTTAAGTCGCCAAAGAGAACTTGAGTGTTAACAAACTCCATACTTGAGCTACACCAGAAAATATTTTAATTTGTTGTTACTTAGTGAGCTTTGTCTAGGGTCATACAAGAAAACATTTATAGTTTACTCAGTGAGGATCAAATTCACTATAGTAGCAAATATTTCGAGACTAACTTAGAAAAAGTTGCTCCACAGTTAGGTACTCAAGGAAACCACTTTCTCTTAATGCTTTCTATTTAATATGATCCAAATTTATGGACTCATGTGTATTATCCTTCACTATGTGGTGCAATCAATATCAACTCGGAGTGAAATCAGAACGCTGAGTTCGAATTCCAGTTGAATTTGTTGCATTCATTTACGCGCAAAATAAAAAGACTTATTAATCCGACCCTTTCCTTCAGCTGTGGAGTTAAATAACAGGACAGATTAGGTTCTATAGCCTTGATTGACAACCAGTCTACCACAGAAACTAATGACAACATACTGTAGAAAAATATTCTGCCCAATCAGTCATGTCTCTTTTGAGACGTGACCGCCCAAACGTCCATCCATGTCGTTTAACTGAATGATATACTAGAGGGCATATTTGCCATATTAAATGGTAGTAATATTTTTCAAACATTGAATTGTCTGAAGCATATCGACAATTTTACTATTAATACACATAAAAGACTCTCCAAAATTAAAAAGATTACCCTACAGTGTAAAATTAGCTCCAGGTATTTTCCAACACTAGATGGTACAGACTATTACATAAAGGACATACTTATTAAGAGCGCTAAGAAAAGACAGCATGTAAAACTAATTCAACAGGAATTTCAAAGACTACATGATTACGTATTCAAAATCAGTGAACAGAAATATCATTTCGTTATGGAAATAGTTAAATGTTAAATACTTCAGTCAGATAATCAAAGAAAAAAGAAGGCCAGATGCCGCTAGAGCAAGTTCCATTGAAGAGATGCCTCCTTCGACAAATTTGGTGGCCCTACAATCATTTCTCGGATTAACAAATTAATATTTATGTGTCAAATATGTACAAATTGCGATCACATCTGAATAATTTACTAAAGAAGAGTCAGTCAGTCAGGTAAGTGTCATACGTGATACACGCCTGGGCGATCATGTCTCTAAAGAAACATGAGTAATTAGGCAGAAGATTATCCCGCCGTATGTTGTGATTATTTTATCGGTAGACTGTTTGCCAGCCAAGACTACAGAACCCAATATGTCCTGTTATTTAACCCATAACTGGAGGGAAGAGAGGTATTTGAGGGAAGAGAGGGTAGTTGTGCGTAAGTGATTGCCACGAATTCAACTGGAATTCGAAATCGGCTCTCAGATTGACAGAATAGAAATGGTAGGCAGGATATCAAAAAGAAGGAATTAAAAATACTAGTAACTTCAAAGTTATCGTTGGCACATTACAACCCGCAGCGACAAATAATAGCAGCGTCGGGCGCGGGCAAGTACGGCATAAAAGCGGTAATAAGCCAAAAATGCCAAGACTACGCAGTGGAGGTTGTCGATCACTCTTCAAGAGGTTTGACAAATACGAAAAATGCTACAGTCAAATTGAAATTGAAGCGTTGGCTATTACCAAAAGAAATTTCACAAGAGGATATTTAGAAGAAAATATGTATTGCAAACTGATCATCGTCTATTATTAAATATACTTGGTTCTAAGAAAGGGTTTCTCACTCATGCTGTAGACAGACTACAGCGCTGGGCTACGATTTTATTAAACTATGATTTCAAGATAGAATCTCTATCGTTTAAAAAATTGAGACACGCAGATGTTTTGTCCAGTTTTATATAAAAAAATAAAGAAAATTTTGAAGATACTGTGATTGCTTTGCTGGAATACGAAAGCAAAATTAAAAACCTTGGGTGTAACACTATTAAAGAATTGGTGGTCACGATAGACAATATCAGAATTGTTTCTAAAATGGGTACATTTATGAAAAAAACTATGACATTAAGTCAAAATAGAGTACAGCTACAAGTAACTCTGATAACAACAATACAGCATTTTCTATTTGTGATGGAGTACTCTTATACGCGGAAAGTGTTGTAATTCCGTTTCACACAAAAAATGGGTTTCGAAAATTCTAAGTAGGACATCCGGGAATAACAAGGATGAAGTTTCTCATGAGAGACTACGTTTATTCTTCAAAGTTAGACCAAAATATTCAAAATAAAGTTAGAAATAAAATAACCACATATAAATTATCAGGCATGATAAACCGTGGGCAAGAATACATATAGACATTGTTGGACCGCTAAATGGTTTATTCTCTTAAAGTGTGGTCGACAGTTACACAAAATGTTCGAGACATTTAAATTGTATACAGCTGACAGTTTAGAAATTCCTGAACTAGTTTGGCGCCATGTGCTTCTGTAGCTCCTGTCAATAAGGCTTGAAGAAGAATGGTAATCGATAAAAGTTTTAATATTCCTTCACCAAAAACCATTTTAAACATAGATCTGAGAAAGCGGTTGTATAGAGCTGACAGTTTTGAAATTCCTGAACCAGTTTGAATTCGTGTATGACATCCATTTGAAAGTCTCGATCTGATGAAGCTATTTAAGAATATGACTCGTTTTTATGTTAATGTTTTGATATTGTAGCAACTTGTGCTGTTGCACAAAACTATATAGGTTTAAGAAATAACTAAACATGGCTTATTCTTTGTATATTTAATAGTAAATGCAACAGCAGAGTATTACACGACTAGTGTATGTGTTGGTTGTCCAGCGTTCAATCAATTCGACTGTTGGTATATACTTTTGCACCCACCATGCAAAAGGTCAGTATTTAGGTGGGCTTATCGGTAGCGCCGTAGAAAAATTACCAAAACCCCCTCGGCACTTCCCCTTTTGGGGGCGCCTCAGGTGTCAGGCAATAAACTCAGCGCCTTCCCAAATGAGAGATAAAATCTGAGGGGATGCCCCCCTGTGGTTTGGCACTCTTTAGTTCAATTTCCTTCAGCCGCATGTCCGTCCTCGGGCAGATATGCAACCAAGCTGCAGGTCAGAGACACAACTGAAATCAACTCGACTACTCCCGCAAGGTCACCTCTCCTATTAACCTTATAGTAGACGGAAGAGTCTAAAATAGACTCTTTAGTGGGAGGACACCGCAACATATATATTGATCAAATTAACCAGTTTTTTCTAATCATATATTGATTACGTATTTTATTTAACAGCGTATATGATGTATATTTTGGACAAGGTTTCAGAAAGGTAGCAAAATTCAGAAGCTATGAAAAGTCAATGCATAAGTTAAGTGACTGTATAAGAATTGACTGTATGGAACCTTTGTCCTTGCTGTTCATAAAGCCTCATGTTTATGGCGTTCGTTTTATAAGGTGCAGAATAATAGCCACGTCTAATACACGGAAAATTAAGTAACAACAAGTTTTATCGGGGGTTTTTTATCATTCAAATTTAGAACATTATTCTTGAAATCACCCTCCCTGAAGATATTATAAATCAATACATACACATTTGCGCAAATATATCATAAAACTTATACATACATATACCCATTTTAAGTCTAAAGTCTTTCATAAACACATACACAAAAAAGTGAACACATCAATATACAGTCTTGTAAATACGTAAGTTTTATGTATTCGTTAATAAACACACAAGACGCGGTTGCAAACCTTTGCGAAACAAATTAGAATCTATAATGTTACGAGAAAAATTGATGCAAAAAACCAATATAAAAATTCTTTGAATTAGCGACATCAGATACAAAAAAAATTATTAAACATAAAAACACTTTGCTTTGTTCCAAAAAAAAAAATATTCAGTTTCAACTTTAAAAAATTACTTCTGTGTTTTTAGTTGATTTTAGTTGCCATCATATGAATAAACATTAGGCAAATTATGATCATAACATAATTTTGCATTTGAATATTTCGATTGATGTATTAGCACGACGTAATCTTGCTACTTACAAAATTTATATTAAAATCTTGCATGCAAGTTTCTCAAAGAAATTATCCTGTTGCCTAAAGAACTGGAAATTTAGTAAGAAACTTTTGCGAGGAGACTTTTCTCAGCCATTATGATATGAAGTGCGTTCGGAAACTTTTCTTACTCAGTTGGTAGTAAGATGTCATTAAAAGAACAGATGTACTGTGTGGTCGTTACATTCACGAGTCAACCCATGCGTCTTCATAAGAATGAAAGTGATGTTCAGCCAGGCCATCTTCCTCTAACCCTACTCTAAGTTACTTGTTCACCACTGCTGTAGCCTGATAACTAACCAACGTCTGTATCTAATATGAGCTGTGGTAAAAATACTACAGAAAGACATTAACATCAAAAATTACAGTATGAACTCTAGTAAAAAATGGTTACTGAACATTAGGTTTATAAGTCCCGGAAAGTCAGTTGGACTAATGGTCCAATGGATATAGTCGTTGGTATTTCTAGTGTCTAGTGACTTGACTCAAAGTGTTGTTAAATCTATAGACTACAGCAGTGGTGAGTCAGGTTAGAGGGAGATAACTCTTGATTAGCAAAAGGGGCTTCGAGAATGATATACTTCGAGAATGATATATCTCAGTAATCTTAATAAAGTGTTCGAAATTTCTAGCACCTGAAGAAGACCGGAGCGTACAACAGCCGAAATGTCGTACAAATAAACCAAGATGAGAACTACATTCCGAGTAACGTAAATAGAGTAAATCCTATATGCTTCCATGATATAAATTTAACATTTTTAAATAATTAGAGAGAATTCGCCCGTGATTTTTTAAAATCATCATCACAACGACATACAGATTTTATCACTGTTACAATAAGTTCGTCTTTGTAATTTACCATTGAGGATGATCTTGAGAAAGATCGAAAGTACTTGTTGAGAAAAAACTTCGTCACCTTCCTTGATGAATCTTAACATCAAAATTTTGAAGAACTGGAAACGATCAGTATAAAAAAAATAGACATAATATTTCTATATTATTAAATGCTGCCGAAATACACACGCAGACACAGACACAGACACACACTAACATATATATATATATATATATATATATATATATATATATATAGTAGCGAGCATAAACTTCAGAACGCTGTTAAAAAACAGTCTAAATATGAAATAACATTTTATTTCAAAGCTTCAAAGAACATTTTATCAAGGAAAGAAAAGAATATAAAAGTAAATTATATAATTCGAAAGTATAAAGTTCAATAAACTTATTTGATAAAGTTATAGGAATAATTAGATAACATTCGAAAAAATAGATGATCAAAAACATCGATTAAATAAATCCATACAATCTAATATTAATTATTATAACTTTATCAAAATAAGTTTATTGGGCTTTATATTTTGTAATTATATAATTTACTTCAATATCCTTTTTTTTTCCTTAAATGTTCTATGAAGCTTTAAAATGAAAAGTTATTTCACATTTATACTTTTTCTTAACATCGTTCTGATCTTTATACTTGCTACTATATATATATATATATATATATATATGTGGGAGCGTATAACGTTAATATACACTCTAAAAAGTCTGTCTTCTTCTGCCGAATGCCCATAGCCCAGCGGTAGAATCGCCGACTGACGCCAATTCGGTCGGGTTTCCATCCTAGGTTAAAAAGCCATCGAAGTCTAACCGTACTGATGAGCTGTGATACAGAAAAACAGATCTGTCTGCGGATGAGATTTTTATATATATATATATATATATATATATATATATATATATATATATATGTATGTATGTATGTATATCCTAGTGTAAAATATCGCCCATTGATTGCTGAATATAATACAATAGTGTTCGATGTAGAATAACATAGCTATAACTTATATGTTAATAATAAATATACATTTTTCATCTTACCGGTAGCACAACACTCAGTTTCATGCAAGACACAATATTCAGGTGCTATTTGATAACTTTTCTTAAAGTTATTACTCAGAACTCGAAAATTGCGATGTGCATGAAACCCGGAGCTATGCTACCCGTGAGGCAATATATATATATATATATATATATATATATATATATATATATATATAATAACTCACATTAAGTGCTGATGCAAATAAAACATTGTATGAGTAATAACAGTACTATTGTTTATATTAATAATAAATATATTTTTCCTAACGGCAGCACAACCCTGACTTTCATGCACAATGCAAGTGTAAAGTACTGATTGAAAACTTTTTGCACCTAACGTTTGCACTATATATATATATATATATAGATAGAGAGGGAGAGGGGGAGGGAGAGAGAAGGATATATAGACACAGGGAGATGTATCTTTGTAGGCATGCTTGTATATATGTATGAAGAAATTAAAATATATATGATATAAAATTTACTCTACATTTCACGTGATATCAAATTTTATTGTCCAAGTCTGTTATTTATCACTATAAAATTTCATTAATATATATATATATATATATATATATATATATATATATATATATTCCTTTAATCCAAAGTGGAAGTGAAGAAAGGTAAATTCCAAGAACCTGATTCTAATCAATATTAAAAATTTTTAGCATTAAAAAGTGATGGAGGCAGAGAGCTCAATGTATTAAGAATACAGAGTCCATATAAACACCCTGTAACCCCGCGACTACCAGCTCTGTCCTGTTCTATTTTGTGACCGTTGTTAATCTAAAACCCTTCCACACTCTACCCCAGGGCCTTCGCCATTTGGAAAAAAATCAATGTCGCTGACGTGACGTAGAATCTCTATTAAAGATCGAAATGTACATTCGACACCTTTGAAGTTTTAAAATTTCTCTAATTTATATATATATATATATATATATATATATATATATATATATCAGGTCTTATTAAGTGTAACATAAATTTTTATTTTTAAATATATACAAAAGATAAAGACTACATTACCATATAGTTGCACATTAATATTTGTTCCTTGAAATTCCACCATGTTCTTTATTTCTATTTAATGATTTTATAAACTGTCTCGTGTTTCGACTAGCATTACTTAGAGTAGTTTTATTGCTTCCATTAGAATTTGTTATTGTTTTCCACACCCGTATTCATCTCTTCAATTGTGAACCACAAAATTTAAAACAATTCTGCTAAGGTTGGAAATCGTAAGTTGTGTAGAATGTGAAGAATCATTTTCTTATATTAGTATAAAACTTAGTTTGAAATAAGACGATTTATCCAACCTTATAATAAATCTATGCGATTATCTTGATACCATCAACATTTGAAGTGAATTATAATTTTACTGTTCACAATAATACTTGAAACACTCCACTTTTTCCGTTTTTTTTTTTAAGTTGTGCTCATTGACTATTTCTATGATGAATTCAATCTCTAGCCCAGCCATCATGTCCAGTCAATGTACCTCTAACTTCATCAAGAAAAATTAACTGTTGAGAAATTAGTTTCTTGTGCTTAAACGTTTCCTGATTAAGTTTTTACTTTAATGCCGTTGTTTTTTTTTTGTTTTTTTGTTTTTTGTAACCAGTTCTAGATTTTAGATTTGCAATGCCAGCTTCTATAAATATTCCTGGTTTTTATGACATTCTTAAAGACAGCTTTTCTTCTTATCTTACCAATTATTTTTTGTCTTTTTTATTGCTTAACGGTTTACTTTGAACCTTTATGCAATTTCCAATTATGTTTTCCCATCAATAATTAATTTATATTTTGTTTATCTTTGGAGATTATATATTTATTGCGACCCATAAAAAATTCACATGTCTTAAATGAAAAAATAGATTTCTCTCCCTATGTATGTATATATATATGGTGCGTTCAAGTCCTCGAGTAATGACTAGTCATTCTTTGATAAAAGTTAACGTTAAGAAGTAGTTTTTGGTCTGTCGAGATAATCTTGGTTTTGAACACTTTATTTTACTTAGTAGACAGATGTTTGCCATTAGGTTTTTTTCCATTTTTTCTGTCCTTGATCAAGGTGTCCTCTTGATTAGGTCTTTTGGCAAGTTGTCTGTTGGTTTCTTAAACGTTTGTTTTTCTTTAATATATATATATATATATATATATCGGAGTTTCATGCATTATGCAATCATCAGTTGCATATCACAGACTGACCGTTTAATAGATTTGAATTTAAGTTTACTCGACATTCATGGGAGTTAAATTTTATAATTCTGGGAAAGAAAAAAGTAACAAAAATATCTATAGATCTATAATATATAGTATATATTGGAATTTAATTGATATTAACATATATACATACTAGCAGTATAGCCCGGCGTTGCTCGGGTGTAATGAAAGCTTTAAAACTAATCCATGGTCCTGGAGCTCAGACTCTTTGGCACGAAAGACTAAAAAGAAATAGTTGTTTCCAGTTAAAGCGAAATCGTAGACTGAAAGAAAAATGAATGGATATAAGTCAAATTTTGATTTCCTGCTATCGATATCAAATAAGTTTTTTTCATCGTAAACTAAATTTTGAAAACTAAATAAGTCCTCTGAGTAAATGGTATTATGACTGAGGCTAAGAACTACAATTATACCTACTTATAACCAAACCCGAAGCAAAAACTAAAATAAAAGGGCTGAAAAACTGATTCTGATCAGACCCCGTATCTTGTCTCTTTTATATATATATATATATATATATATATATATATATATATATATATATTATCGATTTTCTGCACTATTGTAAGAACTGAAACCTTGAAACTTCTGAATATCGTTTCTTATGTCTTTGTCTATGAGTGTATCAAATTTGATTAAAATTGGACCACTCCTTCTATAACCCGATTTTTCGATTATCGATTATCGATATTTATCAGGGGGTACCTCGAAACAAAACCTAGCTAAGAACACTCGCAGACGCTTATAGTACAACTCTGTAAATTTCCAAGGAAATCGGTTCAGCCGTTTCGATGTCTATAGGTAACGGATGCACACACACAGACACACACAGACAAAGTTCCATTTATAAATAAGTTTAGATACATATGAAGAGAGAGAGAGAGAGAGAGAGAGAGAGAGAGAGAGAGAGAGAGAAAACAAAGCGATAAGTAAAAGAACAAAGAGGAAAACATTTTATGTTTCTTCAGTCAGCCAGTCAGTCAGTCAGTTAAGTGCCACACGTGATACACGTTTTGGGCGATCATGTCTCGAAAGAGACATTTCTGACTGGGCAGAAGATTATCCCGCAGAAGATTGCCAATACATTCTGCTTTAGATTGGTTACCAGCCAAGGCTATAGAACCCAATCTGTCCTGTTATTTGACTCATAGCTAGAGGGGGAAGATATATATTATATTATTAAGTAGTAATTTGTAGGGGATCAGTATATTATTTCATAACAATATAAAACTGATCCCCCACTTTATGCTCAGTAGAAGCCTTAATCATGTTTTCAAATATTATATTTAGTCAGTCAGTCAGTCAGTCAGTCAGTTAAGTGCCATACGTTATGCACGTTTGGGCGATCATGTCTCAACAGAGAAAGGACTGACCGGGCAGAAGATTATCCTGCTATAAGTTGCTATTACTTTCTGCGGTGGGAAAGTTACAGACCAAAGCTATAGAACCCAGTCTGTCCTGTTATTTAACACATAACTTGACGGAAGAGACGGATGAATACCTTCTTTACTAAGGGCATTTGTGCGTAAGTGAATGCAAAGAATTCAACTGGAATTCGAACTCGGTTTAATTCACTTCAATCAAAATAAGCGTGATTATATATATATATATATATATATATATATATATATTTATACTTTTTATTAATATAACATGTGATCATATGAGGAAATCGATGATGGAAATCGAATTTAATTTTAATGAGGAACATTCTGTCTCTAGCACAGCAGTATCTTCGATGATACCTGTATGTATCACAGATGATCATCAGAACAGATATTGCACTCAATGGGGGACAGTAGACCAAACGCGTTTCTAACCAGTCACAAGAGCTAGAGTCTGTTGTACCCTAGCAAGAAGAAAATTGTATATTTGGAGAAGGCCACACGGACACTCTCTCCCTCTCCCTTCTCTCTTTCTATCTCTCCCGCTGATACTGAACTGAGAAAATCTCGATCTGAATAAAATAGATTGCACTCTTCGTGTGAGGGATTTGTTCCCATATTGTTATTAATCGACTTCATAAAATTAACAATCTATTTAGGAATAGCATCAAATGTTTATGAAAGCACTTCCCAAAATTGATTAGAGCTTTGCTTCAGCTCATCTCATCTAGCTTCATAGGTAAATAACTTGATTACTTTCAATACGTCAAAAACCAAGCTAATTTCCTTTCATCACTGCTATTCATAACCACTCTACTCAATGAGACTAAAGGCTTTTATTAGTACTGGGTTTCAAATACATTACAGACCTACAAATTGCTAAAGATGCTACCAAAGTGGCAGCTGATTGTATAGCTCCAAGAAGTATCTGACAACTTTTGACTTGCTTTACTTTTACAAAAGTAAGTTTAGATTAAAAAATAGAGTATTGCTATGATCTATGAACTTGAACGACTAAATACTAACTTTCCAAATTTGAGAGAGAGATAGATAGAGAGAGAGAGTGAGAGAAAGAGAGAGAGAGAGAGAGAGAGAGCTCAAAATTGTTTACATTATAGTGGTGGGTGTTTTTTCACTCGTCAACTTCTCTTTCACAGACAAAAAGTTTCAGGTCTATGGTTCCTCTGTAATCATTTCCATGGCTACACTATTTACTTCTAATAGTTCGGACCTTGATAGTGAGGGCACGCGATGTTACTTCCAGGGAACTGAATCATTTTCTACAATAACTGCCACTTTTGGGTCTGTCTCCCGCGTAGATGCATGTTTGTACTCCTTATACATAACGTTTTCGATTCTAGAATCAATCGTTTTTTATCCCCATTATCAAAATAATCTTCACTTTCTACTACTTCTCTTTTATTCATATCGCACAAACCTCTCCTCAATACTATTTTCGACACTTGAGTGGCTCGTGAGATTTTTATTAGAACAATTTATCAGAAAATAGTGCCATTTCGATTCTTTTATTAATTCCCGACATTATAACGTTGCTTTATTGGAGCCGAATTGGCTGTTCTATATTTTACTATCATTTTAAAATCTTTTTTAATTATGTCTTTTGAATTTACTGTAGTTTTGTATCATTAGTATTATTATCCAGATTATTATTATTGCGTAAAAGATATTAACTTGTAACTACAAATCATTCAAAATTTTTTTGACTAAAGATTCAAGTTAATAATAGAAATGCAGAAACACATGCAAATGTTTCTGTGTGTATGTTTGTGCGTGTCTGTTTGCATATACACACACACACACACACACACACACATATATATATATATATATATATATATATATATATAAAAAATAATGTGCGATGCTGAAATGTATAAACAAACGAAGCGAACGTGAAGGAGAGATGGAAAATCAGAGAGAGAAAGAGACAAGAGAGAGAATGTTTACGAATCATGTTTTGGAAAAATTGTGAGTAACTGAACTTTACCCATCTTGCACATTTTGTTTGGCTTCTAGAATAATCAGCATGGCATCAATTCGCGTGAGGTGAGAAGGAAAAAAAAGATTATCCCAAAATAGACAAAACAAAGTGTAGCAGTCGTTAGAAATTAGGCCCCCAAACGGTATCACGTGTTCTTGTAGGATATTCCAGGATGTTTTTAGATTTTGGCGCCTCACAAAGTCACTCGGATGGAATGGAAGATTTGAAGCAAAAAAAAAAAAAAAAGCAGAAACGGATATAAAATAAAATCTCGAAATAGAACCGGTTGAACGAGAGTTGGCAGCGAGATATGACGTAAGCGAGATTTGGAGAAACTCAGATCGACTATTCTTTCTCCTTAGCGTTGACTGGAGCGATGCGGGTGAGAGAACATTTCGTGATAAGATATCAGAAAGGGAAGAAAGTATTCGCAAATGCACACACACACACACACACACATGCACTCTCTCTCTCTCTCTCTCTCTCTCTTTCTTTCTTTCTTTGTATTTCGCTTTCGTGCACATAGATCTTCTAAGACGTGACCTGGTATATTGAGTAAGGTTTCAATTACACAAAGAATCCAACTTACTAACGTTAATTTCATGCACATATTACAGATGAAAATATGAACGTAAGTAGATCCATATCAATTTTATACAATAAGCAAGTTTGTAAACTTACTGATTTCGTTCAATTATTCCCCTTTTAAATCCCAATTCAATAATATTCATAATATTCAATCTTTATATATATTTCAATGTTGATATGATAATCAGAATGCAATAAATAACGTATATGACCGCTTCTTTCACTTGAATTTCAGTTGCTGATCTTCATAAATACATAACGGACTTCAGTCTATAGACACCACTAAAGAGTGGAGATGAAAAATTACAATGAAGACGAAAAATATGCTTCATGACTGAATATCGTTTAACAACGCTTTACCAAATAAAAATCAAGATTATATTTAAATATATGATAAGCAATGGAAATCAAGTTAAAGAGTAAATATTTCTTTGTGTGCAATATCTCTTAGCCTATTTATCTTTAGGGTATGTTCTTTATATTCATGCCGAGAAAAATATGTCAGATACTGATTTTTAAGGTAAGCAATTACCATATGGGAAATTGGGGTAACATAATCTTCTCTTTTTTCTTTCTGCGATATTAACCTAGATACCTCTACTTAATCGCTGAAAAAACAGTATAGTATGAAGAAAAAAGGCCCCCAAATTTAATAAAAATGAACTTTTTCCATCAAAATGTTTGTTATTATTAAGAGGAAAGATCAAAGTGTTTTTAATTATCTTTTAAAATGTTTTAATCCCTTCTAACACATTCAAAATTTTGATAAAAAAATTATTTTTAATAAGCTTTTAATTGCTTTAATAAATAATATTAAGAACATAAAAGAAATTGATTCTCGGCATGCTGATTACCTTTTCACGCTGATATTGCTACGCTACGCGCACTTAACACCATCCTAGGTCAACCACTCTGAGAAATTTAGTTTGAAGTTTGAGTTATACATTTAAGGATCGACTTATATGCTTGCTTGTGGGATGTGCAATATGGATATTGGCTTGAAATGAGAAGACGAAAACCGAGTTCGAATTCCAATCGAATTCGTTTAATTCATTTACGTACAAATATTCTTGGGAAAGATATGAATCCATCTTATCACTCTCCAGCTATAGGTTGAATAGCAGGACATAATGGGTTCTAAAGTCTTGGTTGGCAACTTGTCTACCGCAGAAAGTAATGGCAAGCGAGTGCGGGAAAATCTTTCTAGTCAGTCATGGATAGAGACATGATCGCTCAAACGTGTATCACATACGTCAATTAATAGAATGAGTGTATATATCAATCAAGTAATAAATACATTTACTTAATAAGATTCGATATTTATTACAACGGAATGATTAATGTTTGTGCATTTCTGATATACCATTATTTAAACAATTTACAAGTAAACTACAACCCTTATCATTGTAAATCCGAGTAACCTACATGATATTAACAAAGGAATAAAGACAATAATCTACCTGTAAGTAATGTAAATAAAGATTCAAATATAGGTGGAAAAATACAAGTCGTGACTTAAATTTTCACCGAAAAATATATATCGGAAGGGGATATTTCATCTCCGCCAACTAAACATCATAGAGTATTGGCTGTTATCGTGTCTACATTTCTTAGATAGGTTTGGAGTCGTAAAAATATTTTAAAAGTCCGTCTGTTTTTGTCACCAATTTATTAGTGACAACTACCTATAACCATAAACAGGAGATTCAGAAATGCAGTGGTTCAATGCAAAACCTATCTAAGTTTCCTACTGTAGAAGCGACCACCTCCCAGTCATCTGAAAACAAGAGGTGAAACTCCGGAGACTGAAAATGCCTAGTGCAGTACCAAGACTGTATTACAACACACTCGAGAATGTCCCCAACCTGCAGAAAAATACACTGACAACGTGAAAAACAAATACGAAGAACAAATTGGAAAAGGAAACTCGAAATGTGACTCGCTCAAGGAAGCGCTAGTGACATCAGCAAGCAACATTGTCCCAAAGGAAATCAGACGCAGAAGAAAAAACGAGTGGATGACTGAAGAGATTCTCGACATGATGTAAAGGAGACAGAAAACGATACCAAGACATGGAATGAAATACGGGAAACTACACTAAGAAATAAGGAGCAAATGAAGACAGGCGAAAGAGAAATGGCTCAACAACAAATATGCAGAAATAGAGAGACTGAGCAAGACTAATAAAGCAGACATGCATAAAGAAATAATAGGACAAAAATCATGCTCCTCAACAATGTATAAAATCCAAGGATGAAACAATCATATTGGAGAAAGAGGAAATATTCCAGCGATGGGAATAATATATAAAAGATCTTTTCCACGACAAGAGAGAGCAACATATAATACCTAAAGATAAGGACAAACCGGAAATATTTAAGTCCGAAGTGGAAGCTGCAATGGCCAAATTGATTAAAAACAAAGCTAGACCAGACGGCAATTTTATAGAGTTGTAGACATTCCTTGATGAATTCGGCGTAGAGAAAATTACAGAAATAATAAATTAAATATATAACAGTGGTTTAATACCGGACGACCTAAGCAAGTCCATTTTCATTGCACAGCCTAAGAAGCCCGGTGAAAAGGAGTGTGAACTCCACTGAACAATCAGTTTAATGAGCCACATTAATAGATGAATAGAGCGAGAAGCAGAACCAGGCCAGAGATAGGACAAAAACAGTGTGTGTTCGTCAAAGACACTGGAACAAGGAACGCCATATTTATGATTCGGATGCTATCCGAAAGAGCAATACAAATGTAAAAGGACGTCTACCTATGTTTTATCGATTATGCGAAGGCGTTCGACAAAATACGCCACAAAGAATTGATAGAAATGCTAAGTAACCTCGACATATTTGGGAAAGACATAAGAGTAATCAAGAATCCCTACTGACAGCAAACTACCTCCATAAGGACAGGTAACGAATTCAGCAGATATACAAAGATAGAAAGGGGGTAAGACAGGGATGTATCTTTTCACTGGATCTATTCAACTTGTACAGCGAGACTATTCTGAGGACCTTACATGTTATACCAGGATTCGTCATTGGAGACAACAACTTGAACAACATAAGATACGCAGATGATGCAGTGCTGATAGCAGACACGGAAAGGAAACTACAAGACCTCCTACAGAATTTAGCTGAACAGAGTGACAAGAAATGACTACAAATTAACTGCAAGAAAACCGAATGCACAGTCATCAGCAAAATGAAACCCAAAATGCTAAATATAGATGGGTGATACTAATATCAAGCAGGTACAAAAATTTAAAACCTGGGAATTGTTCTTACAGAAGACGGAAAGTATAACAGAGAGATCCAAAGGCGAATTGGCATGACCAAAGACGCATTCCAGAAGCTGAGTAGAGTATTAAGAGGCATGAACATTTCACTAGAAACAAAGAAGAAAGTACTGGATTGCTATGTGATGTCACTTCTTCAATATAGCATTGAATGCGAGACAATCTCATCGAAGATGAAAGAAAACTTGAAGCAACTGAAATGTGGTTCTACAGAAGGATGCTGCGAATATCATGGATCAAGTATGTGAGCAATGATGAGGTTTTGGAAAGGATGAAAAGAAAAGGAAATTAATACTGAGCATCAGGAAGAGACAGCTAAAGTTCATGGGACATGCAATGAGAAGGAGGGCTTAGAGAACCTGATACTAACAGGTAGAACGAAGGAGAGACAGGGGAAAACAACGTGTAACGTACTTGACTGGCCTGAGCTGGTGGATGGCAAAACGGAGGTTGCGTGGTGTAACAGGAGAAAGCTTACTAAAATGCACCAGGGATAGGAAGACGTGGAAGGCCATGATTGCCTACGTCCTGAAAGGACAAGGCATTTAGAAGAAAAAAGTAGAAGGTATTTAATTTACAAACTTTTCATCACACTGAAAAGAGGTAAAAGAAGCATTTGCGCATAAAAGGAATTTATTTTTATTTGATAAAGTAAGTAAAAGAGACAGAAACATAACATTTTGGAGCGTGCAATGCAAGGATTTACACGAAATTTTTAGCAGTTATCAAGGAAATTATCTCACTCCCTTAAACGGCAAAACCCTATAAAGACAGATGAAAGAATTTTGCAAATGGTTTCTCTTTTTTTACAACGCTCTCCAACTGAATATTTGAAGGGGATTTCATACAATTTAAATAAATTACTTTATTTATTAATAGGTTTTAAAAAGTTGTTTCAAATAGGCATGGACGAATATTAAACATAGATGCTTATGATTGATTCCGAGCAGAAAAATTGTTTCACACGACACAGTCAACCGACTTTTTTTTGCAGCTGACCTAGTGATGTATTTAATATTGTCTTTTTACTTCATATCAGCTGAGAACGTTAGCCCGAGATGGAGAAACGAATCACTTTCATGGAAATTAGTATCAGCTATGCTCATGGAAAGCATTGAGGGGTCTCTCAGATGATTAATAGGGAGAAGTTTTGGAGGCGCTAAAATTGTCAAGCCATCATTTGCTGCAATAGCGGTCTATATCCTTGGGAAAATATTAATCTGTATCTTCCTTCCAGCTATGGGTCAAATAACAGGATAGATTGCGTTCTATAGCCTTGGTTGGCAACCAGTCTATCACAGAAAGTAATGGCAACCGACTGCGGAAACATCTTTTGCCCAGTCAGTCATTTTTAATGGATACTTTATTTCTTCATTAAATTTCTTCATTTCTTCATATTTATTTCCTTCTTCCTGAATATTCGATAAATCTTGTTAGAAAAATATGCACGCGCCAGTAAGCTGGTAGATGAAAATATGAATATTCTGCTCAAATATACGTATCCATTAAAAATAATATATATATATATTTGGGAAAAGCAAGAATTGAAGAATGAATCTTAATTCAAATTTCCTGTGTTAAACTGTGAGGTATTTTCCGTTTGTTTTTTTTTTTTTTTTTTTTTGTTTTTATATATATATCTATGTTTTTGTTCTCCCCCCTTTTTGGAGTTCATGCTTCATTTAGGAGGGAAAAAAAAAAAAGTTTGAAATTTATGTTATTCTGTTATGCGAAGCTACTTTGGCCAAGTTATTATCAGCAGCCATTACAGCTCCATGCCACGTGTTGTTCTTTGAATGGGAATTTTCTTGGGCCGACTCGCTTTGATATTTGGGAAAAGCAAGAAATTGAAGAATGAATCTTAATTCAAATTTCCTGTGTTAAACTGTGAGGTATTTTCCGTTTGTTTTTTTTTCTTTTTTGTTTTTATATATATATATCTATGTTTTTGTTTCTCCCCCCCCCCTTTTGGAGTTCATGCTTCATTTGGGAGGAAAAAAAAAAAGTTTGAAATTTATATTTATTCTGTTATGCGAAGCTACTTTGGCCAAGTTATCAGCAGCCATTACAGCTCCATGCCACGTGTTCTTTGAATGGGAATTTACCTAGCAGGCCGACTCGCTTTGATATTTGGGAAAAGCAAGAATTGAAGAATGAATCTTAATTCAAATTTCCTGTGTTAAACTGTAGGGGTATTTTCCGTTTGTTTTTTTTTTTTTTTTTTTTTTATATATATATCTATGTTTTTGTTCTCCCCCCCCCTTTTTGGAGTTCATGCTTCATTTAGGAGGGAAAAAAAAAGTTTGAAATTTATATTTATTCTGTTATGCGAAGCTACTTTGGCCAAGTTATCAGCAGCCATTACAGCTCCATACCACGTGTTGTTCTTTGAATGGGAATTTACCTAACCAGGCCGACTCGCTTTGATATTTGGGCGCCAAGAATTGAAAAATGAATCTTAATTCAAATTTCCTGTGTTAAACTGTGAGTATTTTCCGTTTGTTTTTTTTTTCTTTTTGTTTTTATATATATATCTATGTTTTTGTTCTCCCCCCCTTTTTTGAGTTCATGCTTCATTTAGGAGGGAAAAAAAAAAGTTTGAAATTTATATTTATTCTGTTATGCAGAAGCTACTTTGTGGAGATTATCAGCAGCCATTACAGCTCCATGCCACACGTGTTGTTCTTTGAATGAGAATTTACCTGGCAGGCCGACTCGCTTTGATATTTGGGAAAAGCAAGAATTGAAGAATGAATCTTTTCAATTGTTCTGTGTTAAACTGTGAGGTATTTTCCGTTTGTTTTTTTTTTTTTTTTTTGTTTTTATATATATATCTATGTTTTTGTTCTCCCCCCCCTTTTGGAGTTCATGCTTCATTTAGGAGGGAAAAAAAAAAAGTTTGAAATTTATATTTATTCTGTTATGCCGAAGCTACTTTGGCCAAGTTATCAGCAGCCATTACAGCTCCATGCCACGTGTTGTTCTTTGAATGGGAATTTACCTAGCAGGCCGACTCGCTTTGATATTTGGGAAAAGCAAGAATTGAAGAATGAATCTTAATTCAAATTTCCTGTGTTAAACTGTGAGGTATTTTCCGTTTGTTTTTTTTTTTCTTTTGTTTATATATATATCTATGTTTTTGTTCTCCCCCCCCCCTTTTTGGAGTTCATGCTTCATTTAGGAGGGAAAAAAAAAAAAGTTTGAAATTTATATTTATTCTGTTATGCGAAGCTACTTCCGCTGATTATCCCAGCAGCCATTACAGCTCCATGCCACGTGTTGTTCTTTGAATGGGAATTTACCTAGCAGGCCGACTCGCTTTGATATTTGGGAAAAGCAAGAATTGAAGAATGAATCTTAATTCAAATTTCCTGTGTTAAACTGTGAGGGTATTTTCCGTTTGTTTTTTTTTTTCTTTTTTGTTTATATATATATCTATGTTTTAATTTCTCCCCCCCCCCCTTTTTGGGTGCAACATTTGGAGGAAAAAAAAAAGTTTGAAATTTATATTTATTCTGTTATGCGAAGCTACTTTGGCCAAGTTATCAGCAGCCATTACAGCTCCATGCCACGTGTTGTTCTTTGAATGGGAATTTACCTAGCAGGCCGACTCGCTTTGATATTTGGGAAAAGCAAGAATTGAAGAATGAATCTTAATTCAAATTTCCTGTGTTAAACTGTGAGGTATTTTCCGTTTGTTTTTTTTTTTTTTTTTTGTTTTTTTGTTTTTTTTTAATAGGAGTAGATAGGTCACACTATCGCCCGGTCTATACTCCTCCCACGTCTATTGAACTGGAGTAGAGGCTCGTTCCTTGTTTCCTGTTTAGGATGTGGTTTCCGGTTTTCACTTCTCTCTCTTCAGACCTTGGTACTGGTGCTTCCGTGAGTTTCCTGCGATCTGGCCGGTTGGTGGCAATGGCTCATCACTGTGAGGGTACCGGGTTGGCAGTTTCCTGGTTGCTGCTTCCGACTGGTAGTTAGGAGCCCTAACTCTTGCGTAGCGTCAAGAGCGGCTGCTCTGATCAACAGTTGTATAATATCGGGGTTCTTGTAGTGCCATGTCGCGCATGGATAGGTGTCCCTGCAAGCGCTTTCGGTGGGCAACCCCGAGGCCACACCTTGTTGCAGCCCTAGCCAGTCTCCCTCCCAGCTCAGATCGTGGGTAATGACCGCCTGTATCCTCTACCCTAGGTCCCTTTCTATAAACCAAAAACATGACAAGACAAAACAGAAATGACCCTAAACCAGCTAAATCCAAACCACCTAAGCCCATTAACCTCTCCTTCACTAATATCCGAGGCATTCGTACTAACTTTGCTAGTGTAGAAGCGTTCCTGCATGAAAAGTCCCCTGACATCCTCGCGCTCTGCGAAACTAACCTCAACTCAACTATTCCCTCCTCTGACCTCTTCATCCCTGGTTATCTTCCCCTTTTAAGGAAGGATTCTACTGTCCACATGCATGGGCTGGGTGTTTATGTCAGCGAACACCTCCCCATAACTAGGGTGACTTCACTCGAATCTACTGACCACCAATACATATGTCTCCGCTTGTCTCTCCTCAGTTCGGTTAGCTACCTATTCTTCCTTTACCGTTCTCCCTCCTCTCCTGACTGCTCCCTACTAGATAGCATTGCCGACGACATAGATAAGGCTATTACCTATCACCCATTTGCCCACATATTTGTATTTGGAGACCTCAATGCCCATCACTCTGAGTGGCTTGAAAACGCTGTTACTGATTCGGCGGGCACTCACGCCATGAACTTTGCTATTTCCCAATCCCTTACGCAAGTGGTGGACTTCCCCACTCGCTTCCCAAGCACACCCTCGGGTCATTCCTCACTGCTAGATATATGTTTCACCTCTGCGCCCGACGCCTGTCAAGTCTCGCAGCTTTGCCCTCTCGGCAACTCCGACCACGCTGTAGTCTCCCTCAGTATTTCTTTCCAATCTCACTCCCCCCAGGATCCCCCTACTCATAGAACCTCCTACCTCTACCAAAAAGCTGACTGGGAAGCCTTTCGCGATTTCCTCTGCGACGTCCCTTGGGGAAAAGTGTTTGACCTATCAGTTGATGACTGTGCCTCTGAGGTCTCGTCATGGGTGAAAGCTGGCATTGATGCCTTCATACCCACCAGGAAGTATTGCTTAAAACCTCATTCCCCTCCGTGGTTCTCTCCAGCCTGCTCAGCCGCCATTGCCCACAGGAACCATTACTTCCATCTATTCCAGAGACAGCCAACTGATCACAATAGGCGCCTGTTCACATCCGCTCGCAGTGAGTGCAAGAGAACTCTAAATGACGCCAAACAGTTGTTTGCGGAGAGAATGCGACAGCACTTAGCTGACCGCAAGTTCGGCTCCAAGGACTATTGGAGGATTTGTAAACGAGTGCTCAACAATAGGAAATCCTCAATACCTCCTTTAATCCATGGATTTGACGTTCTCACGTCATCTGCTGAGAAAGCTGAGTGCTTTGCCCGCAGATTCTCATCCAACTCCACACTCGACTCGTCCGGAGTGCACCCACCCGACTTCCCTATTAGAACTGAGGCCAAACTGCATGACGTGTATATTACCCCGACAATAGTATCCAGAGTAATTTCAAAACTCGACCCCCATAAGGCGTGTGGAGACGATGGAATCCCGGTGATAGTCCTTAAGAGGTGTGCCCCAGAACTTTCCCCTGTCCTCTCTAAACTGTTTAACTACTGCCTTTCTGCTTCCTGCTTTCCTGCATGCTGGAAATTCTCCTCAGTCGTTCCTGTCTTTAAGAATTGTGGTGAACCCTCGGACCCATCCAACTATCGCCCTATCAGTCTCCTACCAATATTCGGGAAAGTGTTCGAGGCTATAATAAATGCTGAAATAGTTCATCATCTCACCGCCCACAAGCTGTTCTCCGACAGGCAATATGGATTCCGATTTGACAGGTCCACAGCCGACCTGCTAACTACTGTAACGGAGTACATGCTACAGGCCCTTGATGAGTCTGACGAGGCTCGCGCGGTTGCTCTGGATATCTCCAAGGCTTTCGACAGGGTTTGGCACCCTGGCCTCCTATGCAAACTACGCGGTTATGGTATTACCGGTCGCCTGCTTGACCTAATCCAATCTTTCTTAAATAACCGCAAAATGAAGGTCGTTCTGAATGGGCGTGCCTCTTCGTCCTACAGCACGAATGCTGGTGTCCCACAAGGCTCTATCCTGGGCCCAACGCTCTTCCTTATTTTCATCAACGACCTCCCAGATGAGATCAGGTCCCAAGTAGGCATCTACGCAGATGACACTACAATATACTCCCGCTCCAGTAAGAAACCTGTCGTGGCGGACAGACATAATCTCGCTGCTGACCTTGAGCGGGATCTACACTCTGTGGTGAACTGGGGCAAGAAGTGGCTTGTCAACTTTAATTCCTCTAAGACCAAGCTGTTGTCTGTCAACCATTACAGGCAACCTCTTCTGCCTCCCATAAGCATGGACCAGATGATTCTCCCGGAGAGTAATACACTACGCCTCCTCGGACTTACCCTGTCCTCAGACCTCAAATGGAAGCACTATATTGAATCCATAGCAAAATCTACTGCTAAGAAGATTGGGTCACTATGTCGATCCAGGATGTTTTTTCCACCTGAATCCATCCTGCATATATACAAGTCAACCATCCGTCCGTGCATGGAGTACTGCTGCCATTTATGGTCAGGTGCCCCTGCCGTTCTCCTCAGTGTTCTTGACAAGCTCCAAAGGAGAGTCTGTAATGTGATAGGTACTGATCTGGCGACTCGTCTGCAGCCACTTTCCCATCGTCGAAATGTGGCCTCCCTCTGTCTCTTCTATAAATACTTTCATGGCTTCTGCTCGGATGAGCTTAAGTCACTGATGCCTCCTCAACAGGTGTTTACCCGTTCAACCAGACTGGCAACTGGGTCCCACCCATTCACAGTCAGGTTAGCCAAACGCAGACGACAATTCTACTCCTGCAGCTTCCTCTCTCGCACTTCCCGCCTGTGGAACTCACTCCCGTATTCTTGCTTTCCTGACGGCTACGACCTCCAGAAATTTAAAAGCAAAGTTAATACTCACCTACTAACCACTGGCCTCTAGCTCTCTCTCCCCTCCCCTGTATAACCTTCCCTTTCTCTCCGCCCATGTACCTGTCATTGCACCTGCTTTCTCAGTTTTCTATTGTTCCTTTCTAACTAGCTTGTACTCCTCACTCTTTTCTAATTAATCTTTCTACATTTATGTAACCCCCTGCACATCAGTGGCGTTTCTGCCTTGCTCGGGGTGAAATGATTAAAAAAAAAAAAAAAAAAAAAAAAATATATGGTATATCGAAGCAGCAGATAATTTTCTAAACATATACTACTAAATATAACAAACAATGAATGTCTATTATGTTTAATCATAAGCGATTCTAAACATCGTATTTTGGCTTTAATTTCAGGTGAAAATAAACACAAGAATTGTCCAACATTTGGATAATTCTTTATTATGCTGAGGTTATCTTGGACAATGTTTATCTTTATTTTCACCTGAAATTAAAGCCAAAATACGATGTTTATAACGGCTCTTGATTAAATATAATAGACATTCATTTTCTGTTATATTTAACAGTTTATGTTTAGAATATATATATATATATATATATATATAGAGAGAGAGAGAGAGAGATACAGAGTTTATAAAGGAAAACTCAATACGTCATGTTAGTTATAAACTATAGTTAATTTCAATGAGCTTAATTAGCTCATATCATCAGACTCTTTTACAATATTTCCTCCAAACTGATGATATGAGCTAATTAATTTACCTATTAATAATTTATATTAAGGAAATCTTGTTGGATTATCCTCACCGTTTACGGACTGACAACTATACCTCTCTCTCGCTCTCTCTCTCTCTCTCTCTATATATATATATATATATATAGAAGGGAAAATATTTACAGCCAACAACTTAAAATACTTATACACCTTTATTTTATTTTAATTTAAGATTTTTTAACAGCATGCCTTTATCGCTATTGCCTGAGGACGTTGAATATTGGAGAATTAGTTGTTTTGTTTCTGTAGCTGCAGTGTAACGGAACATAGACAGTTTTAAGCAGCTTGAAACTGAAAAACTCCAATTGCCAATGAAAGATTTGAGATAATAAAGTCATGATAATACGCAAATTTGTCGGTAAGAATTATTCCATCTTATTAACAGGAATATAAGGTGCCCTGGGGAAATCATTCTTCTTTAAAATTAGGTTGGTGTTATACACTGACATAACGGATCTCTGCTGAAACAAAATGAAAGCTATGACTTTTAAGGGAAAGATGGCTCAACAAGAAAGAGAAGCAAGTGGCTGTGATAATCCAGAAACAAAGTTTCTAAGAGGGAACTTCCAGCATCTGTGTTTAAACAATTCAGAGAACATTTGCACTTACTAGAAGGGCAAAGAAATCTATAGTCCTCATGCGCATTTGACTATTTTGCGGGATGCGGTGGCATATTCGACTATATCCAGTCAGTTAAGTGCCATACATGACACACGCTTAGGGCGATAATGTCTCTAAAGAGACATGACTGATTATCCCGCAGTAGATTGCCATTACTTTCTGCGATAGACTGGTTGCCATTCACGGCTATAGAACCCAATCTGTCCTATCATTTAACCCATAACTGGAGGGAAGAGACGGATTAATACTTTCTTCAACTGGAATTCGAACTCGGCTCCCCGATTTGTTGTTCCGAGTCAATATCTACTGCACCACAATGCACATTGACTAAATTATGGAAACAAAATATAATCTGTTGATTTTTACACTGATTTAGTAAGACTACTGTCCTCATCTTATTTTCTGGTTAGTTTTTAAGAGATATCGTCCGTTGGTTTACTAATACCTAAATTTGCACGGGACACCCAGTGAGTATCGAAATCAGTACTCAGTAGAAATGGTCAACCAAACCACCTTCGCTAATCATAACCCTACACTTGGTTGTAAATGTTGGAAGGTTTCGGCTCTCTTCTGACGCCTGTCATATTTGTGAGACCTTCTGGTGATTTCTAATCACTTGTTCTTCTGTTGCCAATGCCAACGGACGTAACTTGTATCAGTTAATTAGTTCATCCTTATCATGATGCTTGTCTTGTCTCTTTCACTGTATGATTTCTTACACGTTGCACACAAGACGGGAACTAAACCCTCGACCACCAGGCATCTAAATATGCACATATGTATTGGAGTAGATAGACTAAACTATCGCCCGGTTCACACTCCACCCACGTCTATTGAACAGGTGAAGAGGCTCATCCCTTGTTTCCTGTTTAGGATGCGGTTTCCGGTTTTCTCTTTTCCAATCTTTTCACTCTTTTCTCTCTTTATTTTTTTTCAGTTGGAGTAAACAGACTAAACTATCGCCCGGTTCACACTCCACCCACCTCTATTAAACAGGTGAAGAGGCTCATCCCTTGTTCCCTGTTTAGGGTGTGGTTTCCAGCTTTCTCTTTTCCATTCTTTTTACCCTTACGTAGCCCCCTGCGCATCAGTGGCGTTATAGCCTTGCTTGGGGTGATATGATTAAAAAAAAAATACTCGGCCACGTGCGCTATGAGAAACACGTTTCTGCTTCTTCAGTTAAACCTAAGTATATAACATTTTTTGCTTCTGCAGAATTAATAGATTGGCTACCGATGGACAATATTTTAAGTGACATATTTCTTCCTCATTTTTGTAAATAAAATATTACATTCATGAAAAATCAGCGACCGATTGGGAATATCAGATGCTGTAAGTTTGAATGTGCGGGTGGTTTAATAAATAATAACCGACTCCCAATTATGGTTGGGGTCGTTATATTTACTTCGGCGCAAATACACTTGGGAAAATACGAATTCACCTATTCTCCTTCTTTGCTATGCGTTAAATTATATGACTTGTATCACTAAACTATTATTATTCCTCCACAAAAATTATTACATTAAAAAATAATATATTTTATGGCTTTGAATAGCCCTCAAAGGGTTGATAATTCGTGAAAAATGAATTAATTCGATTTATGAATATCTGCTTCTGTTTTAGGCCAGATCTTGCATCCCTGTAGCAATTAAGGCTGTGCAATTCTGTCCGTTCTTATTCTTCAAATTACTTGTCTATGTGTATTAATCCATTCGTACTCTCCCTCTCTCTCTCTCTCTCGCTCTCTCTCTCTCTCTCTCTTTCTCTTTTCTTTTTTATCTACGGGGAAAATATGAAAAGATTTTATTGACGTCACGAAGCCTTGACGTCATAGTCACGTGGAGACTGAAATATTTTCAGGAACAGTTAAGATGCTGACAGCTGCGGCGAGGATGGCGACGTATGAAGAATTTTTCGTTAAGAAATTACCAATAAATCTGCATGAATTAAAATAATTTTTTTTTATCATTGTTCCAAAAGAAAGATAAAAATGCATTTTAACGAAACCTTCACAATGTTAGAAAGAGCGATATGAAATCAAATGAAAATGAAATAAAATTCACTAAAATTTGATTTTTAGTGTCTATTAGTGATTTACGCGTAAATTTCAACAGAGCACAACATTTCTCTCTCTCTCTCTCTCTCTCTCTCTCTCTCTCTCTCTCTCTCTCTGATAAGAACAAAGAGTTTGTCACTTTAACTGAGTAGGTTTATGCCAACTTTGAAGTTTCGTTAGGACAACGTTGTGGCGTTCTCACTCGTCAGGGCTGGTTTGTCTATATTTTCTTTGTGCTTATAGATAAATATAAATATATATATATATATATATATATGGTGGGGTGAGTGGGTGTGCGAATGTGTGTGTATGAGTGTATAAGAGAGGATACAGAATCGTAACAAAGTTTTGAAGAAATATGACAAATAAAAAACTTCCTTAATTTAAATGAAACGGTTTCCCATTTTTCTCCCCACTCTCTCTCTCTCTCTCTCTCCCATCTCTCACTCTCTATATATGTATATAATCGTTTCACCCCAAGCAAGCCAACACTTGTGCGCAGGGGTTTACAATAAGAGAAGGCAGACAGAAAAGAAAACAGTACAGGTATTGTAGAAACGGTAAGAGAAAGGTGGTAGTCACGGATATAGAAGATAGTAATTGACGTTACATTAACGTTAAACCTTTGAAAATTGTAGCTATATGACGGAAGCAAACATGTGGAAGAGAGTTCCACAAACGGGAAGTACGACGAAAGAAACTGCTAGTGCATAATTAGTGGTTATATTTTTACAGCAGAAGTGGGATACGTAGTTGTCAATCTAGTTGCATGGGTAAACTGCTGAAGAAGAGGTACCAAGGAATAAAGCTCGTCAGAGCAGAAGCCGTGAAAATGCTTGTAGAGAAGACAGAAGGAAGCCACATTTCTTCGGTGATAAAGAGGATGAAGGCGAGCAGCCAAATCGAGACCGAATACACTGCAGATCCTCCTCTGAATTTTGTCAAGAACCCCGTAATAAACAACAGGAGCACCTGACCAAATATAGAAACAGTATTCAATGCACAGACAAATGGAAGATTTCTAAATGTGCAAGAAGTTTTCTCACTAGTAAAACCTTCTGGCTCAGGACAGTGACGCAACCTTCTTAGCAGTTTATGGAGCTATTGATTCAATGTATTCATTTCACTTGAAGTCGACTGAGAGTATGATGCCGAGTTGGCACAGTGTATTGCTATCGAGGAGACTAGTGTAATCCATATTAATGAAAGGTAAGAGAGGTTCTCTACGCTGGTTAAAGGAGAGTAGCTTCGTTTTGGAAGCATTAAAATTTATGAGCTATTTATTAACACAATTCAACACAGATTGCAGGTTCATTCCAAAAGCAGAAGCGAGATCTACTTTGTCAGTCTTGGCAGATTTCATATTGAGAAGGAAGTAGGTGATGGTGTCATCTACATAAATGCCAACGTAGGAACTGATTAGATCAGAAAGGTCGTTGATAAATATCAAGAAGAGCGTAGAACATAGAAAAGAGTCTTTAGAAACACCCGCGTTCACATGAAAAGATTTGGAAGTATGCCCATTTAGAACGACAATCATTTTACGGTTTGACAAGAATGATTAGATTAAATCGAACATTCGTTCAGTCTGTACCTTAATCCTGTAGATTTTGTAAAATACCAGTGTGCCAAATCCTATCAAATAATTTCCAGATATGCAGGGCAATAGCCAGAGTTTCGCCGTTCATATCAATGGTCTGACGTATGTACTCAGCGGTGGCTCTTAGCAGTAGACCGGGCGAAATAGAAGTCATACTGCTTATCAGAAAATAATTTGTTGGATGAGAGATCCTGAATCATTTCAACATTTTAATAGCCTCGATACTTTACCAAAAGGCGGTGAGAGTCTGATAGGTCGATAGTTAAAAGTATCGGAATACTCTCTAGAGTTTTTAAAGACTGCAACTACAGAAGATAACTTCTAACATGCAGGGAAGCAAGAAGCAGCAAGGCAATAGTAATAGAGTTTGGAAAGGACAAGGGAGAGTTCAGGGGCACGCTTCTTAAGGACGAAGACTAGAATACAGTCATATCTACTTGCTTTATGGGAGTCAAGCTTAGAAATATTGTTAAAGACCAGAAAAAGGTTATGTCTGTATCACCCAGTTGAGCCTCAGTGCTAGGAGGGAAGTCGGGTATGGGTAATCCACCAGATGAGTTAAGAGGTGAGTTTTAAGAGAATTTGGGAGTAAAGCAATATATATATATATATATATATATATATATATATATATATTTGGGTAGCAATTTTTTTATTTAAATGTTTCATTATTCTTACATGTATTCTATTTGCTGGAGATAAGAGATGCAAAAATGTTCCTCAATTTTCGACTTTCCACAGACCTTTTTAAAGAATGTTATTTTTTCGGCGTTGTTATTATGTCATCATGTTTACTTGTAATGTAATTCTTTCTTTTTTATTGCTTTTAAAAAGAAGTTTCTTTAAAGTTATCACGTGATGCGCGTATTTGGGCATCGTGTAAACGTCTGTCTATTTTATAAAAACTTTCAAAACTATATTCCCACTCTTAAATAATGTAAGGTTGATGGTAGGAAAAAATTGTTTGATATTTTCTTATAGCGAGGTGCCTTTGATATTGTGGTTGGAATAATATTTTTATATTTTCAACCAAATCCTTTCTTAATGCTTCTTGTAAATTATTGGTTAATTAATGATTTTTATTGCACTATTATTACTAAACAAGTGGCACGTAAGGCGTCTATTCCGAGAAGTGATAGTATGGCCAATATAGGTAATGGATTTATAATAAGAAACACAAACTTGTACAGAGTACTAAAATTCATAAACTATATTAGTCATTGCTAATTTAAGCTTGAGAGGGCTATTATTATTAGAAACAAGGGCTGGTGTCTCCCATTTTCTATAATATATTATAAATTCTACAAGTTTTTGAGGAATTAAGGCAGAAATATGGTATTTAATAATTTTTCATTACGTGAGCATTCTTTTAAAGAAACAACCCCCTAAAACGGTAAAATCAGTTATTGTAAATCGCCTGAAGACACCAGATGATAGAAACTTGCGTAATAACTAGTTTACAAATAAAAAATATTCAAAAGTTCTACAATATAATTGTATTGAACAGTTTTTAATATAACTGTGTACTTGTCTAATTTAATTATGAGCAAAAACTAAGTAATTATATATATATATATTGTCATCCGCAGACAGATCTGTTTCGCCGTATCACAACTCATCAGTACGGTTAGACTCCGATTGCATTTTTACCCAGGATTGAAACCCGACCGAAATGGCGTCAGTCGGCGAATCTACCCCTGGGCTATGGGCGTGCGGCAGAAGTAGGCAGACATTTTAGCGCATATCATTATATGCGCCCAATAGCTAGAGCGTTCTAATTCATTTCACTGAATGAGCGATGCGTACACGCCAGAGTAGCTACTGTTTATCAAAGTCTACTATTTTTCAGCATGTGAGAGCGTAAATATTGTCATCCGCAGTTCTACTTTGGTCGATCAGCCAATTATTCTACCTTGGTTCCAACCTTTCGGTATCTTCAGGCGTTTTGCTATACGTTAGAGCTTTTCCTTCGCAGGTTAAAGGCGGATCCGGTCCTACACGGAATCTTCTTACCAGGTGCTACCACCTCGGAGAGGTATTCTGTCTATACTAAATATTCGGTTCTTGTGTCGAGCAGAGCTGAATGAGAAAGGGGACGGAGACAGGGATCAAGATCATCCGCGATAGGTCGGTTTCTCTTTTAGAGTTTTCTTCTGGACGAACGAATCGCTGAAAATGAATTGGTCCGAAATGCAGGAGATGGTTAAGATCGCAGTTCTGTAATTATGTTTCGCACATCTGTCCATTTCCCATTTACCGACTCTCCGTGTTCCTACGCCCATAATCTATAATTATACAGTTTAGTCAGTTAAGTGCCATGACAAAGCAAGTAGAAAATTTTTATTTCTGTCGTAGACTGGTTGCTAATCAAGACTCTAGAAGACAATCTCTCTAATTTATTTAATCCATAGCTAGAGGAATTAGACGAATTAATACCTTTCCTAAGGGTATCTGTTATTAAGTGAATGCAGTGAATTCAACTAGAATATCTACTGCACCACAACGCACATTCTACTGCAGTTAACTAGGGCCTTTTTCTCCTTGTGGGGAGGCAAGTCTCCGAAGGTATATCGGCAAATTTATAACCTCTACAATTCTGAAGGCAGTCTGGGTATGCCTAACGGTAAAATTGGTCAACATACACTTTGCATCGCATTCATAGATCGAACGTGTCCGTAAGCCGATGGTAATGGCGAATTTTGGAAGAGAGACGCCAGTAAGAATGTTCCGTCCCTACGAAGTGTGTACTCGTGCGAGGAGGAATGGGATATAAACCTCATATAAATAAGCAAATGTAAAACAATATGAGGAAACCAAATATCATTTGGTTTAACTGACCCTTTAGTTTAGGGTAAAGTACAAAATAGAGAAAATATTTTTCGAAAATTTTTTCCTTACAATTTCCAATTACACAAGATATCTAACAGAAATACATTTAAAGTTACAACTGTACTTGTAATTTAAAACATTGCATAAAAACAAAACGCCAGGCTTTTCAAAGATAACGTACTGCAAGATATCGTTAATGAAACTATGTAACTGCAGAAATAAAAGTAAATGTCCAATTAATGGCGTTTGTAAACCAGAAGGAATTATTTACAAAAGTTCAATGTGATGTACTGAAGGTAATTTTAAACACGATGGTATAACCACAAATCCTCATGCAAGCAAGAAAGCCTTAGGAATTGTATCAAACGAGCCAACTGTATGGATATTAAAAGGAAAAATGACAAAATTTCTAATATGATCTGGAGTATATTAAGAAAAGCCAGATCTTGCAGCGGTTGTGATGTCTGTAAATTGTGCAAAGATGAAAAATTGAATATAGTATTGTTATTGGGACTCACCCATATGGCACATGATCTCGTCCAAACTGTATATAAGTATATAAGTAGATGTTCTTGAGAGACAGAGAAGGAAAGAGGGAGAGGGGGAATATATTCTAGCATATAACTCTGACAGTCGGACTCATAATATTTCATTGGTATATGTTTGTACCACTGTCTTTGTAATATATTTGTTAACACTATTCCGTCTTTGTGTCTTTATTTTTGGTCTCAACCAGGCCACAACAACTTGGTGACGAGGTCACAAGTATATTTTCCACAAAGAAAAGATTACTAAATGAAAATAAAGCCAGGATGTATACACATTAGAAAAGACATTTTGGGTTCGTACAAACCAGGCTGAAAGTATATACAATACTTCTACGCTAGTGTTGTTTAATGCAACCCTCTTTTTTTTTTAAACTTCCTGTCATCTGTCTTAAACCTCTTGTTGGTCGTTTAAAATAAAGTGTTAGAAAATCTGTTAATCTGTAACGCCTGACGATACTGAAACTTTGAAATCATGGTAGCGTAAGCAGTTGATCTTCCTCAGTTTAATATTTAAAAGTTCAGCATATTAAATTTGTATTTCATTTTTCTTTTTTAAATTTGTATCATGCTGTATTTAATGCAACGTTTACTGCTCTACTTTGATGTAAATTTAACTTACAGAGCAAATATTTATTTCAAATATAAATTCAATATTTTACATTTGGATATAAATAGCTTATATAATTTTACGAGATAAATTTTTTGCCTTTAAGTGATCAGTCCTATAAATTTTTTAAAAGGTCTCAATAGCTTAGACGTAGAGGAATTTGAAAAATGTTTATCTTATAAAAGCAATAAACTCTCTCGACTATTGCAGTGTCATCTTTTGGACCTTCAAGCAAGTGGAGTTTCTCATACTCATACACATATACATGTTTGTATGGGTGTGTGTACAGACTTGTGTATACTCACAAGTAAGGATATTAAAACTGAGAAAAACATTTAGAAAGTTTTCTTAAGAAGATTGATAGAAAAATATAGATCGATAACAAACAAAGCATCTCTATATATAGTCAACTGCAGACAGATCTGTTTCGCAGCTCATCAGTACGGTTGGACTCCGATTGCTTTTAACCCAGGATTGAAACCTGACCGAATTGGTGTCAGTCGGCCATTCTACCTCTGAGCTATGGACGCTCGGTAGTAGTAGGTAGACTTTTAGCGTATGAAGTATCATACGCCAGTGGCCAGAGTGCTCTAATTCATTACTGAATAAGCGATTATATATATATATATATATATATATATATATATATATATATATATATATATATATATATAGTGTTATATAAAAGACGAGTTTCCTAAATTTTAAATTAAGGTTAAATATACAAAAATATATTAATTATAAAGTTTAAATACAAAAATATTTGTATTCGTATAATTCACTAATAAAGATATGTTTAGCAAATAGCAATCTCTATTCCCACTTTATCGAATCCACTCCTACTTCTCCCCACCCCATATACATTTCCTTATTTTCTCCTATTATTAAATCCAAAGAACTAACCATAAAACCTGTAAAGGACCATAACCTCTTATTATCTTCTGTTGAATATGTCTACAAAAGTTTCAATAAGTCCATTAATCACATCTAACCCTTACTTCTTCCCTCTTTTTGTTGAAATTCTAACTGACAACTTACAACCCTTATTTCCCCATCTTCCACACCACCTACATCTCAGCCACAATTCACCAAATATATGTAAAAGAATTCACATTTCTTCTCACACTACCTGATAAGACATTGTCCTTTCAATGTCGGAACAAAATGAACACTTTATAGTTGATAATAACTTGTACATATTCTAAACTATATATATAACCAATATATCCCAGCCCCTTCCTTTACCTAAATTAACCTCTGGGCTTAGAATTTTCTTCATTCTCTGTTTAGAATGGGTCGAAGAATGTATGCCTTAAATGTATGTATGTTGAAAATGGCTATTTCCTCACTAAGTTTTTTCTGAATTTACAGATATATATATATATATATATATATATATATGTGTGTGTGTGTGTGTGTGTGTGTGTGTGTGTGTGTGTGTGTGTGTGTGTGTGTGTGTACAAACTCTAGTAATAAGGAAATTTTGACAACTCCAAAATTAAATACCTTAATGCATTAGAAAAGTAAGCTCAACCCTGGTTCCGAATACTCTGTTAAAACAAACTAAAACAAACTAAGCAGAAATAAGTAGAAATTATGTAAATATAACATTATATGTTTTAATCCATCAGACATAATGTCCAGAAACATTGAGAACATCTTCCTAAATTTAATTCACAAAAATTCATCCACACTAAAAAAGGTTTTCTGCAAAAATAGTGTTAAAGTTAGTTATAGTTACGTATATATACGTATATTTCACAACATAATAACTTGATATCAAACGAATACTTGACCTAACTGATAATAACAGTTACCCTACCACTAAAAATATTGACTATTCTAAAAAATAATTACAACTACCGAAAATATAAGACCTTCCCACTAGATGGCCAGTGTATATTCGAAAGCATTACTTAGAGATCTCGCATCCCTTTGAATGAAGATGTCAAATCAAATAAGTGAAAATATCGTTTCAATAATCATATGTTGTCATTAAACAATAGTAAATACAGCAAAGGTACCATATATTATTGGCACTTAAAAAGCCAACAACCTACTTCTTAGCTGAAATATCGTCATTAAAACCAAATTTTATAATGAAAAAGGAGATAGATGAAACACTTGAGAAATTTGCTATCATAAACAATATAAATAACCTTAATGTACCTAACAAAAAAGTGTATTACTGACAACATGCTGCCATATAAAAATGCATACTTAAATAATTCGACTCAGATGAATACTATTCGTTTTGTGTTTCTCATTCACTTTCTTTCTTACTTTCTTTCTTTAGTTCTTTTTCCTATAATTATAATTTATTAATTTTAATAATAAAAATTAATAAATTAACTACCATGAATTCATCACCCTGAATTTTGATAAACTTTTTTTAATTTAAATCTAAATTTAAATTTTCTCATCTTCTTGTAATTTTTGTCTGTTCATATTAGGCTCTTTACAAATTAAATAATAATACTTTAATGATATAAGATTTAACTTCCACGAACAACGAGTGAAGTTAAATTCAAATCTTTTAAACGGTCACTTTGAAATAGGTACCTTTATTATTTCGGCATAAAATTTTGATACCTAAGTTTAAAATGAAATTTTTAAAATGAAAATTGCATTTTAGATTTAATTAAAAGCTTAATGATTAAATTCATTATCTCCATTAAAAAATTCTGGTATATTTCAGATAGAAATTATATATTTTGGAATGTCACATTTAATTTCGATTTCTTAAAATTTTCTTAAAAGCGGCCATTTTCTTAATTTTAAGAAATTTGTAAACAAATAAAAATTCATCGATTTTAATAATATTTCAAAAGATTTCTGACACTTTATTTTAGTAAACTTAGAAAATTGTAAGTTAAATTAATCTGATTGTAAAGAAATGTTACTTATAACCTAAAAACGTAGTATACAACAAATTATTAACGATTGGTTGTGTTCATCCGATCGAACGTTTGACGGGCTATTGAATAACAAAGCGATGACAGCTACTACGCATGACCATAAATAACAATTTTTATAAAGGGACAAAACTTTTACGTAACCTTTTCATAATAATGGCAATTTCAGTCTACCATACATTAAAATAAAGTAACAAAATACAAAATAAAAAATAATTTTAAAAATAGACAGCCTAACACGTTTATTAATCTTTGTAATTTTGGACTCTTAAATTTCGTTTTCACTTAATTACTAATTTACTTAATCACATCCAACAAATACGCTAGTACAGATTTTTATACGATTTTAAGCTATTATAAATTATTATAATTAAAATGTAAAAAAATTAAGAAATTCTTGTAAAAATTCATTATTCATAAGAAAAAATTTATTTCTTCAGACAATAATATCCTTAATATTATTTATTTACAAAAACAACTAAAAGCTTTTCTAATTAAGTAATATCATAGTTTTATAGGATCCAGTATATTTCAATTCAAAGCAGATTTTCTGCTAAATGGTACAAATTTGAAAAAAAATGTAAGTGATTTACAATCTCCAATGACTCCTACTTTTAACAAAAAATAATTTCAATAAATAAGAAGGGTTTGTATGAAATTCCATGAAATTAAGTAAGTAGAGGGTAATATATTTTTTTAAAAAATTGTTTTACCAAAATTACAAAAAACACATATCAAAAATATATCCATTTATTTGTGAATAAGTCCTGAAGATTTCATTAAAATTGGACAATTATTTGATTTTACAAGAATTTCCAAATAAATGTGTTTTCAACGGAAAACAAGCGCAAAAAAGTCATTGTTAAAAATTATCCAAGACGATGACGTAAACAAAACAAGGTTTGACCAAAATTTCGAACGTATTAAAAAAGATTAAAAAATTTCAAAAAATAATTAAGAAATACTTTGGTCTTTCATCTTAATAATAACATCTACAATTTGACAATTAAACTTCATTTTTGTTAAGTTTGTGGCTTTTTCATTACGCTATGCTGTTTTTCCCGCGAAATAGTGAAAGTACCTAGTTTGAAATATGCAACTGATGATTGCATAGAACTCCCAGTCGTGGCAATAACGTAGGATAATATGTGTATTTACTAATATATTTATTAATATATACACATATTAGTATGTGTACGTATGTACTTGTGTGTAGATGTGTGCTGAGCCCTTATCAAAGATTTATGATCCGACAAGTACACGAACTTACTGAAAGATGAGAATTGAAGAAGCTTATATTGCAATAATCTTACAAATAAAAAAGATCAATCCACAAACGTAAAAATTCATAAGTATGGGCGTTCTTCAAAATCGAACAGCAACTACTGGAAGAAGTACATATATCACAACTTCAAAGCACAACATTACTAGGTATTAAAGAGGCCACAATTCAGCTGACTTAATCACGAATTTGAAATTAAATCGTAATTGATAGATGCATTAGCTTCATTGAACATAACTTTGTTTTTGCAACGAACTATTTCACGTTACATTTTCAGTGTTTCACTAATATGAAAATTAGGATTATGTCTTCGTCACAAATATTCCACTTGCTTAATTTGTCTAGTGACTGTTTAGTCGATTGATTGCAGGAGGTACTCAGCAAATCTCACCAGGATTTAGTGAACTTGTTAGTAAATTCCCTTACATCTTATTTTGATTAATTGCCAAAGACACAAATTAAACTTAATATGTGTCTTCAGAAGAATTCAAACTTAATTTAGATGATAATGAACATTTTCACTTATTAACTTGAACATATGTATTCCAATCTGTATATCTCTGAATTTCTATCTATCTATCTATCTATCTATCTATCTATCTATCTATCTATCTATCTATCTATCTATCTATCAATCGTCGTATATTATTAATGAGAATACTAGCCTAAATTTCTCAGACGTAAATTTTGTTCAGCACCAGTTTACCGCCGATAAGTGGCAGTGTGTCCACCAGGTCTCCGAATATATATATATATATATATATATATATATATATATATATATATATGAAAAAATATATATACATAATCTCATATATATATATATATATATATATATATATATATATATATGAGAAATTAAATTCTGAAGAGAAGAGTGAAAATATAACTATAATGTCTTCACGAATCTTTGCAGTCAGCATACTTCCGTTCTGTTAAGTGATAAACTTCTTCATATTAATTCGCTCTCTTTCTCTCTCTCTCTCTCTCTCTCTCTCTCTATATATATATATATATATATAGAGAGAGAGAGAGAGAGAGAGATTATATATATATAAGATATCGCACATAGAATGCTAGTTTTAATAAAATAGTGTTCGATGTAATATAAAATATTCATTAAATATATATACATATTATCTCGCGTGCATAATGCAATTCTGGGTAAAGCCTCTACCCAGCACCTGAAAATTGCGTTGCACATGAAACTCTGAGTCGTGCTATATATATCGAGTGCTTGTGGGTAAACTGTTGTCGATTTCCAATGATTAATTTTCAGTTATACCGCCATAATAATTGGTGTATAAGTGATACTATACATGATATAAATGTTGCTGAACGAAGTACAAAATTCACACAGGGCAGCTGCCAAGCCATTCCATTCATATTAGTATCAGCATCTCTACTTATTTAACATGTAATACAGAGTTACTCATTAAGTCAAATCAGCTTCGAGGTCTTTGGTTTTCAATGAAACCACTTCTTATTCATGCACCTGTTTGATCTTTTTCTCTCTAACTTGATCAGCCTTGTATTCTAACTTTATTCTTCCACATTTTCTATAAGGTAATGTATCCTTTTGGGTTTTGCAAAGTGCCATGCCCCAAACGTAATTATATCTACACTGACAAATATGTAAGATTTTCCATCATAAGAATTTGAAAACATTACTACCCATAAAGTATCTATTCATTTAATATTAACGAAAAACTGAGTAGTATATTAAGAGACAAAAAAAATTCGCTGGAAACAAAGAAGAGAGTACTGGGTTGCTATGTGATGTCTGTCTTTCAATATGGTAGCGAATGCTGGACGGTCTCACCAAAGATGAAAAAAAAACTTGAATCAACTTAAATATGGTTCTACAGAAAGATACTGATGATACCATGAACGGAACAAGTGAGCAACGACGAGGTTTTAGAAAGAATGGACACAAAAAGGAAACCGATAACTGATAGGAAAAGACAGCTAAAGTGTCTGGGATATGTAATGAGGAAAGATGGCTTGGAGAATCTGATGCTCACCTGACGAATATAGCGGAAGAAAGATGAGGGAAAGAAACACATGGCATACTTGATGGATTTGAGCAGATGAATTTTGGAGCGGGGATTGAGCGGGATAACAGAAGAAGGGATTTTGAGAGTGATAAGAGATAGGGAGATGTTGAGCGCCATGATCGCCTACGTCCTAAAGGGGCATGGCACTTAGCAGAAGAATCCTACTAGAAAGAGCAATGACTCCCATTTGGAATCTAACAACATCGTTTTAACTTTTCAAAATAGTCTGTAAATACTTTCTTGGGGTCGCTATCACATGTTTCTACGTGTTCACCTTGATCAACAGAATTTCAACAGGGAGTCCTGATTTGGAAAATGCCAGAAGCAACAGGTAACCGATTGTAACGATATTTAAAATGGCTGAACAACGGACAAACAAATCTTGTGCGTTTATGCGCTCGTGATTTTAAGAGAAGAATAAGCATTGAGAAAGATATTAATACATTGTAATAGATAAATACGGAAAGACTGCGATAAACCAATGTACAATCAGGCATACTGATAGACTGTGATAGAAAGGTAGAGATAAGCTGAGATAAATATAAACAGGGAAATGGATATGAACATAGACAGACATAAAAATAAAGATGTACATAGTGATGGATTGATTTATTTTTACGGTTTATCAACCGCTTTTAGGTTATTTAAAGCAAGAAAACATTTTTGGTTTGTAAGAATTGAGTGGGGTAGATAATAAGGATTTAATGATATTATTAATAAACCCATAGTTGAGAGAGAAAAGGTTGATTTATACCATTATTAATAGAAATTGAACCACCTGAAATGGCTACCTACCTACGCACTGACATGTCTTTACGCTGCATAACTTCCGTGATCGAATGAGAACCGTTGTTTCAAAAGACGTAGATAGATAGATAGATAGATAGATAGATAGATAGATAGATAGATAGATAGATAGATATGAAGAGAGTGTGATTTTAGATGTCAAAAAGAGGCGTTCATCATTTACTTGGGCAAACTGTTTGGAAAGACAAAATATTTTGATCTTCACAAAAAAATATTTGCTGTTGCAAACATATTATGTGTATATTGTTAGCTACCTAATTCTGTTTATATAAATGCATCTGGTCAAATGTTTTTGTTCATTTGAATGAAGGAAATATTTTCATTTCGAGGAAATATGTAAAGAAAATCTTCAGTAAGTTTCCCTGTTTACGTGCAATTTATTTATGTTGAAAAGATATGATTGATAAAACTTCTTGATGCAAAGCGAAACACCTTTCGTTTTAATAAGTACCTTAAATGTTTTCTGTGAAAGATGACCATTAGATAAATGCAAAGATGTTGTTCTGTTTTTGCATTTAAGTAAAGTATTTGGGAAAAGTTACTGTGATATATGTTACTTCTATGAAAAAGAGAAGAAGAAGAAGAAGAAGAAGAAGAAGAAGAAGAAGAAGAAGAAGAAGAAGAGGTCTGAGCAGGATGAAGAAGTAGAAAAGATGAAGTTGAATTAAGAGATATTAGAAAGAAAGATGATAATAAAAAGAGATGGCAAATAAGAAGAACATGAAAGAGAGAGGAAAGTAATAATATGAGAGAAAGTGAGAGAAGAGCATAAAGTGACATAGATAGATAGATAGATAGATAGATAGATAGAAATATGAAGAAAACATTTAAAAGAGAGAGAAGAATGAGAAAGATGAGGCCGATAGAGAAGTGGGTAATTTTGAAAGTAGAGTAAGTGAATGATAATATCGTAGCTAGAATTAAGGGAGGCAGTGGAATTTGAGATAGATGTAGATGTACATTGAAAATGGAAAAATCTAGAAAACACAGACACAGAAAATAGAGTGATAGAGAGAGTAGTAGAGAGAGTGAAAGAGAAAGAGAGAGAAGAGGAAAAGGGAGAGAATTTAAATAAAAAATATAAACAAGAATAATTTTATGTTAGGATATGATGTTAATCGTCATTTCGCCATTATTGCTGGGATAGCAACTTTCATTGACTGCTTATATCGGATAGATTCAGTAGTAGTGTCTCTACTCGTAACCATTTTCCAACTGTTTAAGCTCTCGGCAGTATCTGTTCACTTATGTGATTGGCACACCTCAATAATTTAGCCTTGTACTCCACTCAATTAAACATATTCTTTTGTTGTTTTATGGTGGGTCGATGGGCTGTGAAATGGATTAAGTTGTAATTAATGATCTCAGCTAGTAAAATTACCGTTACCATTTCACGAATACATGCTAATATTCTTTGAATAGGATGGACTCATTTCAACTAAGTCTTCTTACAGTTCGATACTAAAATCAGAAGGCGTATTGGTATGGCCAAGGTCACATTCCAAAAGCTGATTAGAATATTGAGAGACAGTAAAGGTTCGCTGGAAACAAAGGAAATGAGTACTGGACAGTTACGTGATGTCTGCCCTCCTATATAAAAGCAAATGCTTGGTAATATCCTCAAAGGTGAAGGACAGAATCGAAGTTACAGAAATGTGGTTCGACAGAAGGATGCTGAGGATACCATGGACCGCACATGTGAGCAACTACGAAGTTTTAGAAAGAATATAAAAAGAGGAAACTTATACTTAACATCAGAAACGGTTGTAGTTTCTGGGACACGCAATGAGGAAGGAAAGCTTGGAAAATCTGATACTCACAGAAGGAGTAGAAGGAACGAGAGATAGGAGTAAACAGCCCATGGCATACTTGATGGGATTAAACAAATAGATGGCATAAAGGGTTTGGGAGAAATAACAGGGTAATATGTATTAAGAACAACAAGAGAAAGGAAGAGATGAAGGGTCATAATCGCCTCCGTCCTGAAGGGACAGGGTACAAAGAAGAAGAAGAAGTGCCTTACATCAATTGCGAGGAATGTGAATTGCATAAGGCCAGAGAAGTATGACTATATCATTTTTGAACAATTGAAAACACCAGCTATTTCTTCTATAAATCAGCACACCTCTATCGCTTTTGTATCATTCACTCATTTAAGTGTCATACATGATACATGCTTGGTCGATCATGTCTCTTTCGGTCCATGACTGACTAGGCAGAAGATTTTCCCGCAGTAGATTTTTCTTTCTGCGGTAGGCTGATGTGCCAACGACGACTACAGAACCTAAACTGTCCTGTTATTCAACCGATACTTTCCCCAAAGCTATTTGGGCGTAAGTGAATGCAACGAATTCAACTAGAATTCGAACTTGGCTCTTTAATTTCTCATTCTGTGTTGTTATTCATTGCGCCACAATAATGAACCCACTTTTGCATAGAATTTTTTTTTCATAAAACCAAATAGGATTTTCTATTTCTTAGCGAAATTGCCACTAAAAAGAATATAATCAGTTATCATTTATGACAAAACTCTAGCGTACTGAATCTTTGTTGTCTAAAATATGAATATGTTATGATCCAAAAAAAGTATCTTATAAAGCTTGAAACCAATAGGGTGTATAAATGTTTTATTTTCTATTGCTGCTTGTAGATATGTATAGATTGACTTCATTAAATTTATACAGGTTAAGGAATCTAGTTGTCCCTTGGACCCTATGTATTCTTTGAAATCTCTCTTGTTGGACGGCTACCCGCATTTTATTCGTTTAACTATATTCCACAAATGCTTTCTTGTCTGAAATTCGGAATCATTTTAAACCCATCAAACGTTTTATCTTCTGTTTCTCATATTGTTTTTAGCAAAGTGTTTTTTATCATTGTCGTATTAAAACACATCACTTTTTGCTACTCGATTACGTGAAAGGCAAAGAGTTTTAATATAGCTTAGTACCATTTAGTAATCATAATTGTCGATGATATCATGTCACCTGTGCCAGTTGGGTACATACAAGCAACACCATCACGTTCCTTATATTATGATTTTCACGTCTTTGTAGGCATGACAACTTTTAATTCGTTTATTACCATTTGATCTATATCGATGAAGCGTTATCGTTATTTTTCTGTGCTAAAAACCATAATATATATATATATATATATATATAGATAGATAGATAGATAGATAGTATAGACCTAATCCTAAATAAAAAGTACCATATCCAAAGCTTATATATATATATATATATATATATATATATATATATATAAGCTTTGGATATGGTACTCGTTATCAAATGCAAGAGAGTTTTTATTTAGGATTAGGTCTATACTATCTGTTGTCGATCCGGGAGAGGAACCACACAAGATAATGAACAACAAAACAGATATTTGAAATAGAAAAATAGGTTATATTGAACGTAAATATACAAACTGGAACACAGGCTAGTAATCCAGGAATACGATTAGTAAAAAATCTCTATATATACAAGTCTTTGAAGTGAAGCCGTGTTGAAAATAGTATATCCGTGTAATTATTCTGGCTGAGTGGAGCTCAGAGGTACTGTGCCTACTGACACAGTATTCTCTGTGTAACTTCGGTATCTAACTTACGGATCAGTCCCGATGTCTCTAACGGATCTCTCCGGTTCTCTCTATGGCAGCAGTATATGTATACTCAAGTCGAGTCCATTATCATAGAAAAAGGGGAGATCTCACAACACTATCAATAATGAATTTCTTGGTGAATCTGGGATGTAATGTTTTTGAGTTTTGTTTTTACTCCAGAATGAAATTGTTTACCTAATAGATGTCGTAAGTTACTTAGTAGGCTGATAAAGTCAATTGTTACAAGGAATGTTAATGAATCTACTTTTTGTAGATCTACTTGCATCATCTCATTAGAAAAATATTATTTTAAGTGCCATGTGATTTAAAGATGTAGACAATCATGGCTTTCCACAACTTCCTTTCCTTTGTAACTCGAAACAAATTTTGACACTGTTTCATCCCTTTCACACCAACTCGTTGGGTAGGTTAGTCAATCATTTCCCCTGTTCCTCGTGACTTCAATATATATAGTCTTTGCTCATAATGTGTGACAGAAGTTTCAACCTTCTACCCCTGTTTTTAAGTATGTCTCCTTTTGGTTTCCTTTTTCCTTAAAACTACCTCCCATGGTTATTCTCAACATTCGTCTGTAGAACAATATTTCTGTGGCTTTTAGTCTCTTCTTCAGCTTTGATGGAATTGTTTATTATTCATTAGCAAATGCAGTTCATCACTATTTTCTTTGCTTTTAAGGATTTTTTATGTTTTAATACTTTTTTTTTATATTCGGAAAGGCATCTTCCGATAATCAAATGATCCTTCGGATTTTGGTATTCCATTTTCTCTAATAATTGTTTAAAAGCATATTTATATAAAATGAAATAAATTTTTGTTTTTGTATACTTACTTTTGGGTGATGATGTATTTATATTTTAAATTCAATGCGGCAGAATTTGGCTATAAATAATATCGGATAATATTTTTTGATTGAACTAAAATCTAATTCAGAAGACAACATTCTATAAAAAGTGGTAAGAGTAGACTCATTTATGGGAAGTACTGTATAATATGCTGTAAAAACTATGTAAAAAACAGTTTTTTTTTGTTTATTCTAAATAGATTTAACTGATATTTTATACTCAAAAAAATTCTTAAGTCTGCTAGTAGGAAAGGTGGTACCCTGTGTGGTGCCAGACAATTTTTCTTACCAGAATATATCTTGCTGTTTATAAGTTTACTATTTACCCGTACAGTGAATATTGTTGATATATTTGGTCTAATACATCTAGTTATCTGTCTAGAAATTTTGACAAATTCCCCAAAAGAATCTGCTATGTTATCAGTTCTAATGTGGAATCTCAATTTCAATTACATCCCCCACTGCTTTTTCTTTAAATATTTTTATGACAATCTTTTGCTTAGTTTTATTGTTTGGTAGTTCGACTTCAAGGCTTAAAGTATAGTACTAGTTTCTCAGCTCATTCTCATCATTTTACTGCTATTAAGACGTTAGAGAATATTAGAAAAAACTATTAAGAAGTGAGATAGAAAGAGGAAAAGAGAAAGAGAGCAATAAAAGAACAAGAACTATGACAGAACATAACAATTGATATTGATATTACACTTTTGAAGATCAAAGTTGATTGGGAAGCAAGAAGCCGGAAGTGAGTTCCACAAGTGAGAAGTACAACAGAAGAACTGTTAGCATAGAACCCACGGTTACAGTTAACTATTTTAACTGTAAAATGATGGGACCTACATGCCAATCTAGTACTGCGTTTAAAATTAAAATATCTAGGTATCATAGCGGAAAGTTCATTAAAACAATCACCATGAACATATTTACAGAAAGAACACAGGAAAGCTACGCTGCAGTAGTAGAAAAGTGACTGAAGCCGAGTTGCCAGGCTAAGACCAATAAAATTGCAGATTCTACTATGGATTTTATTAAGAATCCCTAAATATTGATTTTATTCTTGTCTTTTTTTGTTATCTAAAATCCTCCAAGTATTATCTGAGATGTGAACAGATTGTGTGGTTGATTTGTTTTCTTCCGTTTAAAATTTTCTTTAGCAAAACATATTTCATTTTCAATGATCATACATAAGGTATTTCTGGTTAGATTCATACCATTCCAACTAGTTAAGCTAAACTGTTTCTCTTTAGTAGGAGTTTTTTTAATGATATGACAAGATTGCAATTCTATCGTATAAGCATAATTCTAACTTTTAATAAAAACGGACAATGCTTTGAATTGTTTCAAATAAATTTACTTAAAGGATATTACAGGAAATAGAGACAATTGAATTACTTTTCTTTTAATTCGGTACTGTCTGTTGCACGACAGGAAAACAAATCTTTGCTTTGGAAAATGTTTATTAAGATTAAGTTGGTGTAGCACAAGGCCAAAGACATGGAACGTCCATTAACGAACACACAGTTGCAGTTCTTAAGAATAATTTCACCCAAATTAAGACAGAAATACCACTGGTGTGCAGGGGGCAAGAGTGAGAGAAGAAAAACGGTGGAGGAGACGTCGAAGAAAAGAAATGGCTGGGAAAGAACACATAAAAGATGGCAATTGACGTTGCATTCAAACTTTTACAGATTGAACTATCAGAGTAGCAAGTTAATGAAAGTGAGTTCCACAAACGGGTAGTGCAAAAATATAATCTGTTAAGTAGAAGAGGCGGTTACATTTAACTATTTCGATGGTAAAAGGGTGGAAACTTGATGTCAATCTAGTAGCACGAGTAAATACATGGGGTCAGGGAAACAGGAGAAAAAGCTCCTCAGCGCAATTGCCATGAAAATAATTATAGAAAATATAGTTTTTAAAAATAGTAAAGTATGTTTTCAAAATATTTGTTCTAGAGAGCTCACAGCTACAATTTGGAAACCCACCAATTGAACGAAGAAACCTTTTTATATATATATATATATATATATATATATATATATATATATATATATATATATATATAATCATATTGCCCCAAGCAAGGCATTTTATTGCCACTGATTTGCAAGGGGTTACATAGGAGGAAAGTTAGGAGAAAGAGTGACAGATTATAAGGGGTGTCAGTTGTGTGAGTTAAACCGAGGAGGTACAGTGTTTTGCTTTCAGGGAGACTAGCCTGATCCATGCTAATGGGGTGTAGGAGCGATTGTCTGTGATGGTTAATAGATAGTAACTTCGTTTTGGAAGCATTAAAATTCACGATCCATTTCTTACGCCAGTCCTCCACGGATCGGAGGTCCTTTTCAAGCTCGGCAGAGAGGTTTGCTTTGTCATCCTCAGCAGATTTTTGATCGATGCGAGAGGAAACTGTAGTGTTGTCAGCGTATATGCCTACTTGGGATCTTATTACATCTGAGAGATTAGCCTGTAATTACTCCATAGCGAGTTGTTGATTGTTATTACTAGAATTGTTATACTGCATCAATGTTTAAAGTAAAAAGATCCTATCAATCGAATGCGTCATTTATTTTATATTCTATTTTTAATACTTATTATTTCGGAAATCTAAATCAATTACATATTTAAATACGGCTGGCTCCCTCCCTCCCTCTCTCTCTCTCTCTCTCTCTCTCTCTCTCTCTCTCTCTCTCTCTTTTCAAAAACATTGCATAGACATTTCCTCTGCAGTGAAATTTGTATAGATTTGTTTTTCAGGGAAGCAATAACCTTAGAAATAATAAAAAGGCATGTCAGAACAATAAGTAAAACTTCAACATCCGTGGTATTGAAAATAATGAATAGAAAATGAAATTCAAAGGGTATATGCACTATATTCATGGCTTTGTATGGATTTAGACTTAAGCCATTATCAAATACGGTGTAGATATTATGTAGATAGTGTCGATAATATTACGAACTCCTTCTAACAGGTCTAATATATCAGATATTTTTATCAGTATTTACACACGTGTAAATGCAAAACAATATTTTCGCAATAAAATTACACAGATTTGATTATAATAAAATTTATTAAATATTATCAAAAAAATTACACAGATCTTATTAAAAGAGTGAATATTTTCACAATCAGATTTTATTATAATAACATATATGCTAATATATAAATCAATCGTTTTATAATAGAATTGATATTTTCTTCTAACAAAAAAATCATTATAAAATATTAAAATCAAAATAAAATTACACGGAATTTATGAAGATCAAATTCATTATTAAATATTATTAAACTTTATTAAAAGAAAATGTTATGCTCACAATTAAACTAATATCAAACAAACTAATTAGCTTATAGCATTGATTGAAAATTAATGCTATTTAGTTAATTAATGCTGATTAGCTTAATTGAAAAATATTGATAAGTTGTTTTTTTTTGCTTTTGTTTTTTTTTTTTTTTTTTTTTTTTGTGGGAGGTGTTATTCCACTTCGAATTCCAGTCAAATTCATTGCATTCACTTAGGCGCAAATACCCCTGAAAAAGGTATTAATCCGTCTCTTCCCTCCAGTTATGGGCTAAATAACAGGACAGATTGGGTTTTATAGCCTTAGTCGGCAACCAATCTACCGCAGAAAGCAATGGCAACCTACTGCAGGGAAAATCTTCTGCTCAGTCAGTCATGTCTCTTTTGAGAAATGATCGCCCAAGCGTGTATCACGTATGGCACTTAAATGACTGACTGAATATAATAGTTGAAAACATGATTAAGGCTTCTACACGGGCATAAAGTGGGAGATTAGTTTTATATTGCTATGAAGCAATAAACTGATTCCCCAATAATTACTTCTTAATAATATAATTTATCACTGCCCCCTCTAGCTATGAGTCAAATGATACGACAGATTGGATTCTATAACCTTGGCTGGCAACCAGTCTACCGCAGAAAGCAATGGCAACCTACTGCGAGATAATATTCTGCCCAGTCAGTCATGTCTCTTTTGAGACATGATCGCCCAAGCGTGTATCACGTATGCCACTTAAATGACTAACTGTTATACCACTTGACTTTGTGACAAAAAAATAAAAGGGGTGCATTTTTCTCCCTATCCTCTTTGCACTTTTTTTCTACACAAGCTTTCAGATGTAGTCGTACGTATATTTGGAACGCAGCCGCTAAGATCAAGTGCGTTCTTTATTTTATTTGACTGTTTAACTCTCGCACACACGTTTTTATTGCACACGTTTATTTCTCGCACACTGACATAGACACACGTGTCTATGACGTACAAAAAGCTTACCTACACAAAACACACATTCTTTTATAGCAACCTGAAATGATTTGTTATGTACGAGTTTTACGTCGTTTCAAGTTAAGATCTTCTCGATTATACCTCGTTTGTCAAAAAATATATTGAAAAATTAAAAAACGTTTATTTCGACTTTGCGTCTGTCCGCCACAAATACTGAACCCGTAATATCACTAAAAAAAGCGTGAAAAGCACTTAAAATCACGTTGCTTTACAATAAATAAGAATAATAAAAGCGTATAAAATCATATCAAAATACATACATTTACAGTATTTATTTTCTTCTATCGCAGAATAATTTTAATAAATGTATTTCTTATTTAACCTTATAAAATCATTTTATTTTGTCTTAGAGCAAACCGCATTCACAAATAGAGTCCGCAATGTACTGCAAAGATTGCCAAATTGTAAACATCTGTGTACGTATATGTATTCGTAAATTTAGGTTACTTTTTTCTGTACTATATTACAAACTAAAATTTATTTGTTTGTAAGCTTAAAATAGATTCTTATTGATCATATATTATTAAAAATGCATTTATAGATAAAATACAGAACTGACAATGAGTATTTGTGGTTTAGCCTAGTGACAAGTAAATTCGGAGACAAGTAAATTCGGCTTAAATCATTTTTCGACTTAAGTCGTCTCTCCTGTATCAAATTACCGACGTAAGGTGATATATACCTGTAATTAGTTTAAATATTTTTTCTTTTATCGTAACTGCTTATATACATGCAATTTATTTTTGTCAATACATGCAATTAATTATCGTATGTTTTATATTGTGTTGTGTTACTCATTTCTTTTTAGTTGGACTCACATTGAGTCAGCCATAATTGTTGCGGAAAAAATATTCCAAATAACATGTTTCAACTTGAATATTCCAGGAGGCGTGTTTCATCTTAAACACAAATATCGCGTAACAAGGTACGCCGGGTTTTATTATAAGTTAATATTTTATTTATAAATAAATCCAGAAGATATAGACAACAGAAACATATATTTAATTTACACAACATCCCATATACCAGAATAAACTATTATTTTATAATTTTTTATTCTGTTAACTTTTGCACTATTTCAACTTTAACCTTTCATTTAGTGAGGGAATAGAACTTCTTCTTCATCTATGTGCTGTGTTCCTTCAGGACATATGCAATCATGACCTTTCACATCTCTCCATCCCTTGTCTTAATACCCCTTTTTCTACATTCCTGTTCATTGAATAATTATTGAAAAGGCTAGAGTCTATTTAATCAATTTGTTTTTAAAACTTTTACTTTTAAGTAGGATTTTCAGAATTTGGTGGAACATTGTTTTGCATAAAGAATTCTTTTTATTTAATGTTTTGTTGATTACAAATTTCTAAGAACTTACAGTAATTCCCAGTCTTTATCTTGACATCATCATCATCATCATCATCATCAACTTTGAAAGGATTTATAATTTTATTGCCTAAAATATTAGACCGAAACATCCTTCGACACCTCACTGTTGTCCTATAAGTCGTATTGGATGTAGATTTACAGTTGCCAAATGTAAAGTAAAAAGCTAAGGATTAATTTTTGAAGAAAAAAATATTTACATTCGCGTTATTTTTTTTTCTTCTTTAAAAAAATTTAAATAAATCGTGCGGACAAAATTTTAGCCGTAAAATGGAAATTTCGAATGAATATTAAAGGTCAGATCAATAAACATCTCAATAAAACGTTCCACTTTACGTCAGTTGGTGACCAGCTAAATGTCAATTCGCTTTTTATGATTGATGAGTATTTTGTATGCAAGGTAGTAATTGCTAATTGTCTGGCTAAATAATGAAAATCATCAAGGAAATGTTTTATAGATTGAAAAAAAAAACGCAAGTACGCAAACACATTTATACAAGTAAGCACGCTCACACACACGCGTACAACGGGACTATTTTATCTGTTCGAATGATAGACAGAATCAAAGGGAAACTTCTTTGGATTGTTTCAGTTCAAACAACAAAAGTTTATTTGAAATTTGTTTTCTATGACAACTGAAAAATATATACTGTAAATCAGAAGAGTCCATTCAATCTATCTATCTATCTTTCTTTCTTTCTTTCTTTCTTTCCTTCTTTCTTTTTTCTATCTATCTATCTATCTATCTATCTATCTATCTATCTATCTCAGTCGGTACTTTTTTCAATCGGTATCTCCCTAAGTAAAGCAGTAAAGCCACTAAAAATGCAAAGTATTACAGGACGTGAAATAATTACTAACAGAAACATTAATAATGTGCACAAAGAGAAAAGAGTAAATTGATGCGATCTCGATGCCAGTCTGATATTGCGATAAAATTCATAAAGTCTACGTACGAAACGAAAAGCTCATCCCAACAATTACCATGAAAATATTTATAGGGAAGTCACAGAGAGGCAACTTTACGGCAGAAGGTAAGTGACTAAAACCAAGCAGCCAGATAAGAACAAATAATATCGCTAATTCTTCTTTGAATTTTATCAATGAGCTCAGGGGTACCGGATCATATGTAGTAGTAATATTCTAAGCATGGATGAAAGGTAGACTTTTAGATATGTAAGATAGATTCTGGGGAAAAATTGTCTCGCCCGACTCATTGAACCAGTTTTCTTAGCAGTTAACCTTGCAATGGATTGAATATAGTCTTTCCATTTAATAAAAGCTGAGAACGTTAGCCCAAGAAGGCGCAACGAGTTACTTTCTTGGAGGTTAGCATCAGCCATGTTGATGTCATCAGAAAGGTTGTTAATGAAAATTAAAAATAGTATAGGATAAATAATGGAGCCCTGGGCGACACCCGCGTGAGTACAAAAGTATCTAGACGATTGGCTATTGAGGATAACATTCATTTCACGATTTGATAGGAAAGACTAGATCAGCTCAAATATCTGTCCAGAGACACTGTAACTTTTCAGCTTGTGTTGAAGACCTGTATGGCAGCCATATTGCTTGTCTGAAAAAATTTCCTGCATTGAGAGATGATGAGCCAATTTTAGGGCCTCTAAGAGTTTGCCAAAATTTGTTAGAAGGCTGATAGTTGGAAGGGTCAAATGTCTCACCAGAGTAGAACAACAAATGATGAACTCCCGCAGGCAGTAAAACAGGATACAACGAGGCATTTATCCTAGAGTTTAGAGAGAGTAGGAGCTAGTTCGGGAGCGAGCACACTTCTGAATGACTATTACAGGGTCCATATGATTTGTGGGGATCTACATTAGAGATGATAGAAAACATGGGAAGAGTTATATATATATATATATATATATATATATATATATATATATTGCTCAACAGAGATTCAATTCTTAGTGAGAAGTTGGGCAGAGTACCTGGATGAGTCATGTGTATAGTTTGATAAGAATTTATGGGCAAAACATTCAGCTTTATCAGCAGAGAATGTTAGCACCTCTAAGTAATTGAAGAGGTGGTGAATAGAAACTAATTTAATACCCTATTACAGAGCCGCCAGTAATCATGAGAACCAAATTTGTTTAAACGCTATGCTCTACCTCATTCATTCGGAAAATAAAGACTTTGCTCCTTAGAAGACTCGCTTACATTTAATACGATCTGCAACGAATAGGCACCTGTTCTGATGAGAGCTGTCCCGCTGGTATAACCGAAAATAGTGGTTCCTGTGTGCTCTAGCGTTCGAGCATGCTGGTGTAGACCATGGAGAGAATTGATGTCTCCCCTGGTATTTTCGAGAATGAATGAAAGCGTCCATGTCTGCTTTGATCTAAGAAGAAATCTCAGTAGCACAATTTCTAATTGGGTGGTTGAAGATATCAGCTAATGGGGCGTCACAAAGAAAATCCCGGAGTGAGTCCCAATCAGCATGCTGGCAATGAAAATAGGTCTTATGCATAGAGGATTCCTGTTTATTAGATGACTGGAACAAAATATCATTAGCTACCACAGAGTGAACAGATTTACCAAGAGAGCAGGTATTTCAAAGATCCGGCAAAAGCGAGAAGAGACAAGAAGTAAACCCAATAGATAAGGCTTTTGCTCGGAAAACGATAGAGAAGTTCACGATTTGAGTAAGGGATTGTACAGTAGAAAAATGGAGGATTGGAATAGTTGAAACATCAGTACATTTAGAATGTTTCAGCCACGTATCATTAAAGTCACCGAATACAAAAATGTTCGCAGATAGATGGAGAGAAAGTGTCTTTTCCAAAATGGATGTAGATAAAAAAAACAAACAAAAAAAAACAAACAAATTGATCACAAATTAGATTCTCTACGTTATGCAAAGGAAACAGAAAATAATGCCAAGGCATAGAACGGAATAAAGAAAAGTGTACAAGGAAATAAGAAACACATACAAACAGGTTTAAAAAGAATGGGTCGACAAAAACGTACAGCAATAAAGAGTGAGTATTACAGATAATGGAGATATGTATTTGTTGTAGGATCTCCCCTTTTTGTATATGATAATGGACTCGACTGAGTATACATATAATTGCTGCCATAGAGTTGGGAGTTGGGAGTAATCGTACAGATCCGAGCGAGTTATCAGAGAGTACCGGAACTGATACGTACGTTACTGTAGTTACCCAGAGACTACCGCATCAGAAGTCAAACTGGCTCTGAGCTCCACTCCGGATATACTATTTCCAACGACTTCACTTCAAGACTTGTATATATTTATTTCTTACCAATAGTATTCCTGGATTTACTAACCTGCGTTCAAGTTTGTATATTACGTTCAATATAACTTACGTTTCTACCTCCATATCTGTTTTTGTTGTTCATTATTTTGAGCGCTTCCTCAAACGGAATCCACAACAGTATTCAAAAACATAAAAGAAATAGCAGCACAAAAGACAAGTTCATCTAGAGGATATAATATCTAATGAAGGAACTCTCAAGTTCGAGAAAGAAAAGATAATTCAGCGTTGAGACGAATATATGGGAGATTTCTTTCAATATATCAAAAAATATTAAAAAGCTACGTGGAACTTGCACTGGCCGAATTGAAACGAAACAAAGAGGCAGGGCCAGACGGAATTGTAATAGAAATGCCGACTGCCTAAGAAGATTTTTGTATATGCTAGATTACAGAAATAATAAGTGAAATTTTACAACAGCGGTGATATACCCGAAGACCTTACTAGATCTATTTTCATAGCACTGCCTAAGAAACCAGGCGCAAACGAAGATAAACTCCACCGAACAATCAGCTTTTAAGTCACATAACAAAATTCATCATCCGAATTCGACAGAACCAAGTCAAAGATAAGAATAGAACAGAGCCGTTTTTTAATTTTCTAATTCTTGTCTAAATTGGTAAATTGAATTTTGTTTTCTTCCTTTGTCTGTTTCTAGAAGTCCCTGATGAAATATTCCTTTTGTATTTTTGTTTTGGTTTTATTTTCTAATTGATCCTCTCGTGGTATTTGGGCTACACTAAGCCGAATTATCCCTATTTTCGTTGCATTCTATTAGTAAGAAGAAAGTTCCTTTACGACAGCTTCTTCTTAAGAACCGATAATTTGTGAAGCAGACAAAGACAGACAGACTGACATGCCTTAACGCAGATCCCTCTCTCTCACTCTTCATGTATCTCTCTCTCTTATATATATATATATATATATATATATATAGAGAGAGAGAGAGAGAGAGAGGAGAAAGATAAGGTGAGAATGATATTTCATAAACATTTTCACGCACATTAACTGATAGAGAGTACCATTCTTTTTCATTCGTATTTTCTTTATCTATCTATCTATCTATCTATCTATCTATCTATCTATCTATCTATCTATCTATCTATTTGAGTGTGGTCTTTCATTCTTTCTTTTTTAGTTTTTCTTTCATTCATTCATTTTTCTATCTATCTATCTATCTATCTCAATATTTTTCGGAATTCTATGTCAACCTCAAAGTCTCTAATAATTCATTTAATTTCAACTTTTTACCACAAAGGTTCTTTATTTTCATCCGTATTTATTAATATGGCCTAAACATGGCCTTTGCACAGTTTTTACTAAATAACTGTGCCTCACCAGTCAGATTTTTGTATTTCATGAATCCCGTTTCCTACGTTCTCCTTTGTGCAAATTTTGGTCGTGAATATTTTGTCAACTCCGTTGGAACTTGAAGAATAAAATAAACTAAGTTTTTTTTTTTAAATCATTCGCAGTTTAGTATCTTAACCACAGATTTCAAATCTGTTCAAATGCTCTTTAAGCAAACCTCAAAATACTTGGTTAAGCATAGTGTCTTGCAATGCCATTCATCAGAAGATTTCTCTGAATTTCTCGATTCCTCCAAATCGTCCTTGTTGTCAGATGTTCTATTATGAAACTAACAACATATACTATAATTGCTGAGGATTCTTCTTTTCATAATACGCATGTCAATTGATTTCAGTCAGATCCATCCACCATTAACCATTTAGCTCCTTAGTTTAATAAAGCAACAAACGCTAGAGTGTATTTTATGCCGATTAAGTAATGTATGCAGCTTAGTTTTGGTCTAGGTAAATACATTTGTTTTTATTTTACATACTGTATATTCCTATGCTGTCATTTTATGTTGATCCTAAAAAAGCTCCTCACACAGGCACACACAAAGACGCGAATGGTCAGGATTAAGATTATGGGAAGCCAAACGCTGACATTTAACGTATGCAACTGTATTCAACTTTCTATTGATGAAAACTGAAGCAATTCAATTTATGTTCGTTTAACCTCATCAGTTCAAGTAGAGATCGATAGATACTTTATTAAATCTATCTCTTTCTTTCTCTGTTAATCTATCTCTCTCTCTCTCTCTCTCTCATACATACACGCACACACACACACACACACACACACATATATATATATATATATATATATATATATATACATACTGTGAAGGAAAACCCTGATTTTAAACATCCGCAGCCTTGCAGCCATAACCAAACACTGAAAAGACTATGCCAGTAAATCTAACAGGAAATCCGGAATGGTGCCCAGAAGTCGGTTGACTGTCAACACTGACAAACTTCCGGGAACTTCTGCAACCAAGCCAGCTCCAAATGTAATGCGTTGTAATAACTTGGATTTTGATGGTACGGCCGAGGTGGGGGAATATTTGTTGTTTAGGTAGCACATTGTCTCCATATATCATCGCTGAGGCTCGCATTTTGGGGATCACTCCAGTTTCATCACTAAAAGACTTTATTTTAATCAAACACATCGCTACCATTATGTCTCTATACCTTCTGAGTTATTCTTACTGAGATCAAAGCTTGCTAAGGATTAAACTATTCCATGAGATGAAGTGTGAGTATTACGAATGAGCTATCTGTAAACAAAAATGTTTCGATGCCTTTGAAGCTGCTTTATTTGGATAGTCAGGGGTGCTTCTCGTTTTTGATTAATCAACTGGAAAATTTCTTCCTGATACTCGTCGAACTATTCCTGATTTTTAATTTTTCTGAAACCCAGCCATTTCTTTAGCTGCTGATGCCATTGCATCGTACTGGGTTGTTCATTTTCCAAAAGTGCTCTAATATTTGGGAATCCTGTAGATTCACACAGTCGGCTAGGCCTGTCTGCGTTAGAACGCCTCGGTGGTCGGCTGTCCAACGATCATCCGCTCCAGTCATGAGAATGAGTGATAGGGGCAACTATTTTTGCCCCGGATCGAATGGAGACATAATCTAAGGTGTGTTAGAGCTTAGATCTTTAGTGCTGCCATGTGATTTTCGGGTGTCGAAACAAAGTATTGGCCAGGGCCAGATTATGTAACCAAGAAGAATGTCGGTTTGCGTTACAGTTGCCAATACCATGGCGACATAGAATGTACCTCCCATATACGGTGATCACGGCCAACTGGCTCGCTAAAGTCATCAAAAACAAGTTTATCCGATGCTTTAATTATCCATTTATTCTCATATTTTCCATTGTTTATTAGATTATAATTTTTATTATATTATTATGCATTTAAAATATTTACATTAATATATACATTGTTCGAGCTGTACTCCTCATCTTTATTATCATGTTTCCTACGTTTCGGCCGTTTAACGCTACGGCCTTCTTCAGATGCTAAGAATTTCAAAATGAACTCTTTATTTAAACAACTAGGATATATCATTCTCATTCTATGGACATATAGCCCAGTTGATAGAGGCGTTAGTTTACTTATCAGTGACTTGATTCAATAAGTTGTTCGTTCAATACCAAAGTACGGCTGTGGTAAACAATTAACTTAGAGAGTTAAGTTAAAGGAAGATAAATACATGCCTACTGGAAGTGGCATTGCACATGAAATGAGAATTATATATCCTAATAATAGAAATAAAGAGTTCGGTTCAAAATTCTTAGCACTTTAAAAAGGTCGGGGCATATAATGGCCGAAACGTCGCAAACATGTCAATAAATATGAGGCCGACAGTCCAAACAATGTAAATAATAATGTAAATACTACCTCATCTCAGAAATATAGACAAATACTTAAAATATTTAATTTTAATACATTTTTTATTTAAGATAAGTCGAGGTATACTTTAAGCTGGAACATAGAAGAGGAATTTAAGATTCGTATAGGTCATCTGAATATGCATTTTAGTGTGGTGTATATCAGTTTAGAACGAGATTTCCAGTTGAATTCATTGCATTCACTTACGCGCAAATACCCTTGAGAAAGGTACTAATCCGTCTCTTCCCTCCAGTTATGAGTTAAATAATAGGACAGATTGGGTTCTATAGCATTGGCTGGCAACCAGTCTACCGCAGAATGTAATGGCAACCTAGTGTGGGATAATCTTCTGCCCAGTCAGTCATGTCTCTTTCGAGACATGATCGCCCAAGCGTGTATCACGTAAGGCACTTAACTGACTGATAGGTCATTTTAATCACGTTTGAAATCATTCGCACTTCACTGGTCCCCACCATTTATCTTTCAAAATGTGAGATTTTTCTCAAATGTTGTCTAAAATAATTGAATGTTCTGTTTTATCTTAAAGTTTCTCCCTGTGGTTATGAATTATTTAATTTTCGACAATTATGGAAGCACATTTCTGTTTAAACTCCAATCTGATGAGTTAAACTGTATCTTCAACATGTTAAATATTTTGAATGGCACTAAAAAGAAAACAAATCTGTCATGTAAATTTTAACTGTTCAATGAAAATTGTTCACAGCTGGAAGTTTAAGAAAAACTGGTTCAGAGAAAAAATGGCGATATAATAAAAACATATGGTGATTATTCTTGTGGCTTGAGATGCTGCTGTCTTATCTTTTTTTAATCTATTAATTGTCGAGATTTATTAAAGATAAGTTTTATCTGTCTGACGAAGAAAATATTGCCTCGGATACAAAAAAAGATCTCCTTTTATACCAAAAGTTACATATGTATTAACACATACGCACACACACAATTTATATATATATATATATATATATATATATATATATATATGAGAGGGAAACTCAACACATAATTAAACGGTTACAAATTTATTTCAGCAGCTGTAAAAATTACAGACTGATTTTTAAAACCGGTTCTCGGTTTGACAAAGCAGTTTGTAATTTTTCCCTCAATATTTCATATTGCTTTGAATAATATCCATTGAGCTCTGTATTTTTATCTGTTTTATATTAGTTAGCTAAAATGTTGGGGTTTATCCTTTCTGATATATTGGGTTGTCATTCCATATATATATATATATATATATATATATATATATATATATATTATACTTTAGAACATGTACAAACAAAAATCTACTACAAAATTATACATTTTGTTTCGACATTGAAAGAACAATATCTCATCACGTATTTAATAATGATGGTAATAAACGCTAATTTTTAAAAAGAAATCTATGAAAATTCACTACCTTTTATTATTGGAAAAACTTTTCGTACGAGATAAAGAGAATAGAAAAGATCAGAAAACAAAAAGAGAAATAAAAAAAAATGGGGAAAGAATGGGGGAAGAATGGGACACAGAGGAAATAAAAAACGCTTCTTTTCCTCTTTAATTTTTTTCTCTTTTGTTTTCTTCTTTGTTTTTATTTCCTCTGTGTCCTTCACTTTCCCCATTCTTTTCTCCATTTCTGATTTCTCGTTTTGTTTTCTCATCTTTCCTTTCCTCTTTATCTCGTACGAAAAGTTTTCTAATAATAATAGGAAGTGATTTTTCAAACATTTTATTATATAAAATAACGTTTATTACCATAATTACTAATTACTTGATGAGACATTGGTCTTTCAATGTCGAAACAAAATATACACTTTTGTAGTAGTGTGACACTATCTCCCGCGGTGATACTTTCCTTTGGTTGGTTTTATTATTTTTCAGTACTTCTAAAAGCCGGGAGCGTAAAGTTATTTTGGAAAAATATACATTTCTCGTCTTTCATGTTTGTATAAATTTCACTCCTTTCATGTTTCTATAAATTTCCCTTCTTTTAGAGTTGAAATGTTGATTGCGCTAATCTGAAAACGCGTAGACAAAACAAGTGTCAGAGTGATTTGATAAGGTGACCCGAAGGCCAAGGCCACTGGTGAACACAGCAGTCCGTAATAACCGGAGCTGAATCAAGGTACGATGTGAGTAAGCATAATCTCATTAGTCGAGCTAAAACTTTCCGCAAATCGAGTGGGCGGAGACCGATCTCAGGCCGGGCTGGCCGTCTGTCTAATATGACGCTCGTTCTCGCTGACGGTCGTGACGTACCCAATTGTGACACTGCCTCCCGGTTGTACGGTTGGTTTGGTCGCTGTTGCTGGTCGTGACGATCCCGTCCGATGATGTCGCCACAAAAGCTGGATTACAGGACGTCTGTTGCAACAACGGGCCACTGTCCCACATTGTGATTAGATCCCAGAGGTCTCGTCTTGCAATCTTAATAGTCATCCCTTTTAGCCAGTCCGGACACTTGTGTACACTTGTGGTTTGAAAAAAATTACGGCACCAAAAAACAAATTAATAAAATAAATGAACAAAGTCGGACACGCGTGGAGAGTTACGAAGAATTTCTTTATATATATATATATATATATATATATATAAACAATGTCTTTCTTTTCCCAAGAATACAGTTGTCGAAAATGATATTTACAACGGAGAGGGAAAGTTTGCCAAAAGCATCATAGCTTCTAATCCTTAATAATAAAAAAAATGTCTTGTTTAAGTTTCGTTAGCGTTAAAGTAAACAGATCTCTTCACAGTTCATCAAAGTCTTTTCACGTATTTCATTAAATTCTTTTTCATTAATTCTCTATAATCAGGTTTGTCACCCAAAAATCTCTTCAAACTCTCCGACTCAAACTGTCACCCAACTGAACTTTTCGTGTCGAGCATCTATTTTTATGACCAATTTCGATCCTCTCTGGAGATCCGGCCGGCTCACAGTCTTCGGCCAATGAGATCGGTCTCCGCCCACTCGATTTGCGGAAAGTTTTAGCTCGACTAATGAGATTATGCCAACTCACATCGTACCTCGATTCACCTCCAGTTATTACGGACTGCTGTGTTCACCAGCGGCCTTGGCCTTCGGGTCACCTTATCAAATCACTCTGACACTTGTTTTGTCTACGCTTTTAGAGGTACTTTAAAAATAATAAAATTATTGGTCTCTGTTGCTGGTCGTGACGATCCCGTCCGATAGTGCTCTTTCGTCCAGGATCTGGCCTGAGGGCAGCCGTCCGCCTGCAGTGTTACAGTAGATTGTAATTTGTACATGTTCTAAAGTATAGAATAATAAGTATAACAAACATTCATTGCTCTATTTTAATACTGAGCACTGTTTTAAATTAATGTTTTGAACGTTGCAAATATTTTCTTCGTTCCTTCTACATATATATATATATATATATATATATATAATGTATCGAGGCAGCAAATTCTAAACATATACTGTTAAATATAAGAGACAATGAATGTCTATTATGTTTATCATGAGCCATTCTAAACGTTGTATTTTGGCTTTAATTTTAGTTCATTTGGAGAATTTTTTTCTTTATTTAAAAAAAAATGAAATTTTTATAAAAATAAAATAAAATTTTTGTCTTTATTTTTAAAAACATTTGTCTTTATTTTTAAAAAATCTAAATGTTGAAGAATTTTTGTCTTTATTTTCAACTAAAATTAAAGCCAAAATACGACGCTTAGAACTGCTCATGACTGAATATAATAGACATTCATTGTCTTTTATATTTATCAGTATATGTTTAGAATATATATATATATATGTGTGTGTGTGTGTGTGGGTATATATATATATATATATTTATGTATGTATGTATGTATGTATGTATGTATTTGGGCGGTAATCTCTCTTTTATGCAAGTTTCATTAAAAATAACAAGCAACTTATTATGGTTAAGTTTTTTATGCAATTTTTTATTTGATCTTATGATTTTTCTTTTTTTCAGGCCATAAATTATACATAAATTGTCCAAATGTTTTTTATAAGTGCTTTCTGATTCTATGTATGAAATCAGGATATTTTTCCCATAAATACACTTTTAATGTAAGTAGTTTAAAATTACGGAAGTTAAATGAATCTAACGTCATTAAAATAATCCTGTCGAGTGGTAAGGACTCTGACAAGAAACCACTGTACTGGTGGATGTCTACACACTCAACTACAAACCTGAATAATATTTTTATTTTCACATCAAATAGCCCGACAAAAGCCGTTATATAAAATGCAGAAAAAAATAAATTAATCCCGGAAGACATGAGTGATGTACGTACAGATGTAAACAGTTTTTTAAGATTTATTTAGAAAAAAAAAATTGTAATGAAATAAAATATTATCGAACTCGAAGAGACATTCCAGAAAATGTAAGTTTCATTGCAAGTAATTTTTTTTCATTTATTTGAACAGTAAGAATGATCGATTTGGAACAGATCGATGCAATCATTATCAATTTTTCAAAAGAAGGACAGTTCTCCAGATGTTACATTCATTGCTGACAAAACAATCTTTTATTTACAATGTTTAATTTCTAAGACTAACACGGTAACAATCGAATATTAACATTTTAAAATCAGTCCGTACATGATTCTGAAAAAAAAAACATCGCTTAGAATCGCCCTCCAAACTTTTGTTCTATGTTGTCTCCGTCCATCTGCGCTTATTTCTTTCCAAAAACATTATTTTTTGAAACAGAAGAGTAACACAATTTATCTAGACGACAATTCGTTGCCAAAACATTTTAGATTTATGAGATGATGAAGAATTAAAGAAAAATTATTAAATCTTTTTATAAATATCTTTTGCAAAAACATACGATTATAAAGTTATATCAATAAAAGGAATTAAAATTTAAACATATATTTATTTTTTTACATTGTCCCGCGAATCTATCGGTTTCATAGATACCTATGATAGATTATATCCAATATATGCATTTTCATTTATATAAGCATTTACATACTAACGTATATAAGAATAACTCATATCTTATATAGAGATATATTAAAATAGATTTGACAAGTAATTATATTACTCATGTTTTATGCTGATTCATTATCATTATTGTTAATAATAATAATAATAATAATAATAATAATATTTATTCTTAGAAAGAAATGACATGATACCGCTTGAACAAAAAGGGTGCAAACGTGGATGTTATGGTTGTAAAGACCAATTGCTGATTAACAAAATGATCCTGGAAAACTGCTACAGTACAAAGAAAAATCTTAGTACAGCCTGGATAGACTATCGAAAGGCATTCGATAGTGTGCCACATGACTGGATTTTAAATACTTTAAATATATACAAGATATCGCCCGTCATCATCAATTTCATCAAACAGTGCATGTCTATATGGAAAACAACCCTTTACCTCAATCATATAAATGGAACCTATAAGTCTGATGAAATAAACATCAAAAGAGGTATATTTCAAGGTGATTCTTTATCTCCCTTACTATTCTGCATATCATTAATAGCACTAACCAGTCAACTTAATAAGACAGAATGTGGTTATAAAATAGGCCAAAAGAAAATAAGCCATCTATTTTACATGGATGACTTAAAGTTATATGCTAAGAATGATAATGAGCTGGAAGGTCTTCTGCAAACTGTAAAATGCTTCAGCGAAGATATTGGAATGAAATTTAATTTGAATAAATGTGCTAAAGCTACAGTTTTACGTGGATCAATACAAGAAACATCCTCAATTAGCCTAGACCCTGCTGTAACAATAAAAGAATTGAAACCAGAAGAAGCTTATAAATACCTAGGTGTAAATGAGAGCGAAAACATTCACCATAAAAAAATGAAAGAAATAGTGCGTAAAGAGTACTATAGAAGGCTATGAATGATATTAAAAACTGAATTGAATTCTCAGAACAGAATTATGGCCATTAATAGCCTTGCGATCCCAGTTGTCCAATATAGTTTCAACATCTTAAACTAGACTCTAAACGACATGGATTCTAAAACAAGAAAGCTTCTTTCTAAGCATAAGATGCATCACCCAAAAGCTGATGTAGACCGTCTATACATACCCCGTATAGAAGCTGGAAGAGGTCTTATTCAGTTAGAATTGTGATACAAGACAACAACTATTGGCTTACTAACATACATAGAAACAACAAAGCACTGGATGATACAATTAGTAAGGCAACATGAAGAAAGAAAGAAAAAATATTCAATAATAAAAGAAGGCAGTAAATACAAACAAGATTTACAGTTAGTAGATTCTGTAGAAAATCAAAACAGAAGCCCAGAAACAACTATTGCGGCAAAAAATATGAATATGAAAACCAAAAATAAAGCACTTGAACAGATGAAACAACGCTAGCAAGACAAACCTCTGCATGGCCAATATCGAGAACATGCCAATAAAGCCAAATGTTGATAAAGTTAATACTCATCGATGGTTACGTGCATCTGGATTAAAGTCTGAGACTGAAGGCTTTATTCTTGCAGCCCAAACCAAAGTCTTTTCAGTCGGAACTTTCAGGCAAATATTATACATAATAATGTGAATCCAAAATGCAGGTTTTGTGATAAACACCAAGAAACAATAGACCATCTAATCCCAGGCTGTTCTGTACTTGCCCCAAATGAATATAACAATCGCCACGATAGAGTGGGGCAATATTTACATTAGACAATGTGCAAACACTATGGAAAATCTGTAAACAAATACTGGTATGCACATCACCCAGCACCGATTACAGAAATAGATGTCACCATTCTATTTGATTACATCATCTATACAGACAGAAAAATTGAAGCAATAAGCCGGTTAAAAACCAGAAAGAAAAAACTTGTCTATTAATTGATATGGCTTGTCCAGCGGGTTGTAACATGGCAACCAATGAATTTGAAAAACTGTCAAAATATAAAGACCTGGAAAATGAAATAGAAAAAATGTGGAAATTGAAAACAAGATTTGTGCCAGTGATAGTAGGTGCACTTGGAATGATAAAAAATGGAACAAAGCAACACATTGAAAGAATCCCTGGCAACTCCAGCTTAAGAGATATACAAAACATTGTCTTATTAAGTACAGCCCACACACTAAGGAGAACTTTGTCTATGTAACGCTAGAGATGATGGGGATGATAGAAAAAACATGCAACGGAGCCATAACAACACGCCACAATCTGCCTTACGTCATTCCACAGACTTGGTTGGTAGTGCGACCATAGCAGTAATCGAAATGTGATGTAAAATGACATAATAATAATAATAAAACATTACCAGAATGATGTCGCAAATTGTTTTATTATGTGGAAATTCCAAAAATTTTCACCGATGGAAAAATTGATTCATTTAGACCAGGCACAGTCATAAAAGATTTCAAAAAAGTATCTGCCAACGAATTGATATGACTTGCCCACAGGAATCAATTTTTAAAAACGGAATTTCCAAAACTGACAAATTATAAGGAGCTGCTAATTGAAATAATTAAAATCTGGAAACTTCAAATTACAATTATCTTTGTTGTGATAAGGCATTGGGTATGATAAAGAACCATGTGAGTAAAATTCCTAGACGTATCAGCGTTTCAGAGCTACAAAAGATTACTTTGGACGGGTAAAACCGCAAAAACCCTTTATATAAACGAAACTCCCTAAATGTGCATAAACAACTCAGCTACACGGCGATTTTTACTCATAGAATCAGGAAGAGACTTAGTAATTGTTGTGGCGTTGTTAGGGACCAGAAATAAAGATACAAAGAAGAATAGAGTTAAACACATATTTAATTAGAACACAGGCTCAGATTCAACTTCTAAAAAGCTTTATTCTGCTTTAATTGAACATACAAGAATAAAAATATATTTCTTGTCTTGCTTTTATGGTAGGATGCGGGACTTTCCATTCCAGTGGAGGTAAGGGTGCTGGGTGTAGAGATCATTTTCTACGACAAAATAATTCAGCAAAGAAGAGTAGTACAAAGCATATACACAATGAGAAGGTCACCAACGTGACTGTCTAGTCCGGCTGTCAGAGCTATCTGCTGAAATAGACTTCAGTATCTACTATTGCGCTCACCATTCAACGGATGCGACACAATGTCAGTCTTTTACGTGGTTTTATTGGCAATACCGTAGAAAAATTCCAAACCCCCTCGACATTTCCCTTTTTGGGGATGCCTCAGGCACATGGCAATAAACTCATCCCCCTTCTGAGCGAGAAGTAAAACCTGGAGGGGAATGGCTCCCTGGAGTTTGGCACTCCATAGTGTAATTTTTTTCAGCTGCATGTCCGTCCTCAGACAGACACACAACCAAGCCGCGCTCTGCCCGAAGACTGAGGTGCAACTAAAAAGTGATTCGAATTTCAGCCTCGACTTCTAATTCAACGAATTCTAGACTCTGCTAGAATAGACTTCTGCCACAAACCAGAAACTGCTGATTACTTATAGTTGGAAGAGTTCATGTGCGCATGGGTAAATTACCATAACAGTAATAATGTACGTAATACTTTCTAGCAGAATAATACGACATATAGTAATAAACACAGAAAAGGAAAGGTTTGTACACTAACTGACATGAGTCTACCAAGGAATGCAAACATTTCGTGAAAGATTTTTGAAAAGTTAATAAATACAAAATCCTGGAGATAAAAATAGAAAACGTGTGCCCCTTAAAACCTAAAGCTGTTTTTCTTAGAGTTTTGGGTTAGATACAAAAAAGTAACTGTCTTGTTATTTAACCCATAACTGAATAAAAGACACGAATTAATACCTTTTCCAATTGTATTTGCGCGTAAATGAATGCAACAAATTCAACTGAAATTCGACCTCGGCTCCCCGATTTCTCGTTCTGATCTGATATTCGCTGCACCACAATACTGCGAAAATCTTTTTAAATAAATATCTGCCTTTTGTTTAATTAATTAGAAACAACAAAACATTAAATTCTTTGCTTGTCCTAAATCGTTGGTTATAAGCTGGAATGCAGTTCTAAAACAACTGAAGGTCAAAATAAATGTTTTAAAATAATAATTATAATAATAAAATTGTATTGTATGACGTATGAACAATAAATTGAAAGAAGCTAAATACACAAAACAAATTTGAAACTATTAACACATTAGCAATACTTATTCTTCCGTATTCTTTTACTGTGATAAATTGAAGTTCTGAAGAAGTGCAGAGAACCACTCGAAAGAAGGAAAATATTTTGAACATATATAAAATATATAATCCGAAAGCAAATGAAAAAAGTTATCGATCGAGAATAATTGGAATTGATGGATTGAACTTACTGCAAGGCATACAATGCTACAACAATAGGGGTTAACAGATATCTAGAAGTCACATATGATTGAACATTAAAGTTTATTTATCAGAATGAATCAGAAGCTGCATTCACTCATAAAAGAAACTCACACATTCAACAAGATTTATAAGTGAATGATCAAGATTATCTAGAAAGCGAAATATTGACAACGAAAAAGCAAAATTTAGAAGCCTAAGTAGTCAGAAAACTAAGTGGAAAGAGAAATCATTATATATCCGATATCCATTGAGAGCACAAAACGTAGCTATTGACAAATCAAAAATTTCTCAGCGGTTGTGGAACTCTGGTTTAAAAGTAGAAACAGAAGAGTCTATCGTTGCAGTTCAAGATCAAAGATGCCCAAAAAATCTCACCAAGTCTATAATTAAAGGGATGGGTAAAATCCAAAGCGTCGTTTCTATTCAAACACTAAGGAGACTATCGATTATCGAATATCTGGTTGCTTTAACATAGCATCAAATGAGTTTTAAAAAATACACATAATAGGGTGGGGAAATGACTTGAAAAATATATTAACTATGTAACCTTTTCTATACATAAGCAATAATTTCTACATGGTGACAGTTTTAACTTACTATGGGACTTTATATCGTACGCTCCAACCGTTCCCTATAAGCTAAGAGGCCAAATATTGTCATTTAAATGAATACAAGTGCTATTTTATAGATATAATAAAAACATTTCAGGACAAGTATTTAGTAAACTCTTAAAATATAAGCATTTGTTCTGCTTTTACATCTTGGCACTCGTTCTGCTTTCCCGTCTATGAAAAAAAGACTTACTACCTCCCCATCATATTTTTTCTGTTATCTATAAATTTATCTGTAGTTGTGGTAATGACTACATAGGAAGGACGTCACAGAGATTGAATTAAGCAACATGTGCCACTAAGAATTCTCAAAACGAATGTCCATGCGAGTCTACTTGTAAACACTTCCGGGTCAACTATTGCTGAACACTTGATAAGTAGCAGAATTGTGTGAATGGCTTCAGTGTGTTGTCTGGTTAACACTCAGCGTTTCATTTACAGGCGTTGTAGTCACTGTACATCAAAGGTAGGACCATGTCTCTCTGTAAACAGAGAGAACGTGATATTGGACTCCATGTAATTACCATTTAGTGCCAGCCTATCCCTTTCCCATTTTCCCTCTTCGTCTTGATTCATCTTCACTTTTAATCTTTTAAATGTTAAAGAATTAAAAATGTCCCAGTTGATACTGATAACGGGATTGAAACCAGTCGGTCATTTTCGTGTGTCTTATTTTTTTATTCCATCATATTTTAAAAAATGCCTGTAAGTATGAAATTAACTTTATTTCTTGCTGTGATAAAATATAAGTAAATATAATTGCTATTATAAGAATGTGAAAGCAATTAAAATGTAACAATTATTACAGGAGCACTGCCGAACCAAAGTCCGCCCATCATATTCTATTCTATGGAACAATCGACCGAGACACCAATGATGACTGGGAGAACTTCAAATCACACAAGGCATCAAATCAAAATGAGGATATTAGTATGCCTTATATAATGAAAAGTTTTATGTCCAACACTGTTTGGCATAAAGTCACCATCTGGGATATTATACCATTTATACTGATAGAGGTTTAAAAATTAATAGACCAGACATAGTGCTTAAAAATTATAAAAAATGTATCTGCCAAATAACATGACAAATAAATAAATAAATAAATATAGAGATTTTGAAGTTGAAATAATAATAATAATAATAATAATAATAATAATAATAATAATAATAATAATAATTGTTATCGGGAGAGACGAAAAGGGAATGGTAGACAGAGACATAAGGAAATGAAAGTCAATGAAAACTGATTTTAAAAAGGAGAGTTCGCCAAAACTTTTAAAAATTGTGCTTCATCTCTACGTTTTATTGCATAAATAACGTCTTCAAAAAGTCAGCACTCAACACATTGAATGATTAATCAAGTGAGTCTCTTTTGGTTGCATTGCTATAAATGACTAGTTACATAAAGATCCTGTTGTCGATTTGATTTGGTAACAATTCCCAACTAATACTACCTTACAAAATATTTCCAATGGTTCAGAATAACTATTTGTTTCACCCGATACAAGACCCAAGAGTCACTAAAAGTAGGGAGTTACTGAATGATGTTGTTGTGTGAACATAAAAGGGACAGGTAAGAAGTTAAATTTGCAAAGATATGTAGGCAAGATAACAATTAACCTTAGATTTGTAGAGATTAAAATTATTAGGATCGGGAAACATCCTTTCTGGTCTCTGTTTGCCTGTTTCTCCCTCCCTACCCCCCCTCTCTCTCTCTCTCTCTCTCTCTTGAAAAAACGGTAGTTACTCAATCATCTACGCATCGTTCATTCAGTAATGACTTTGAACACTCTCGGCTACTGGCGTATGTTTACATTGTATATAACACGCTAAATGTCCGCCTTCCTCTAACAAGCGCCCATAACTCAGAGGTAGAATCGCCGATTGATGTCAATTCAGTTGGGTTTCAATCCTGGCTAGATGTAATCGGATATCCAACCGTACAGATGAGCTGTGATACAGCGAAACAGATCTGTCTGCGGATGACTATATATATATTTTTTTTTCATTTGTAAACGAGTTAAATGAAAAAATACGCGAAGGTTCTACAATGTAATTGTATTGAACACTTTTCAAAACAGATGTGAACTGGTCTGATTTATTATTACCAAAATCTAAGTAATTAAACAATCAATATATATATATATATATATATATATATATATATATATATATATATATATATATATCACATCTCATGAACATATGTGTGTATGTCCGTTCTAGTGGATTTTATGTGTTCATATGTGCTGAAACGATTTGGGTAAAGGTTTATTAAAATCAATGTAAATTATAAAAGCCACGATAATGAATTCACTTCACCAGAAAATAATTTCTAGTAATATTCAAAAAAGAAACATCTATTTTAAATAAATTGTCATTAAAGGAAACCTTTTATGATTTGTGTAAACAATTTAAAAGTTTTATTCATTCATTCTATCAGATGAACTGTTGCTTAGTATTTGTCAGCTTAATCTTGGATTCACGTACCACTGGTACCACCAAACAATTTTTCTCGACTCAAATGTTTACCTATTTTCTGTTCCTTAAATTAATGTGTCAGTTAAGTGTCATACGCGATACACGCTTTGTGCGATCATGTCTCGAAAGAGCCATGATTAACTGGGCAGAAGATTATCCCACAGTAGGTTGTCATTACTTTCTGTGATAGACTGGTTGCAGCCAAAGCAATCTGTTCTATTATTTGACTAATAGCTAGAGGGGGAAGAGATGTATTATATTATTAAGTAGTAATTAGTAGGGGATCAGTTTATTACTTCAAAACAATATAAAATTGACCCCCCATTTTATGACCAGTGTAAGCCTTAATTATTATATTCAGTCAGTCAGTTAAGTGCCATAAGTGATAAACGCTTTGGGCGATCTTGTCTCTTTCGAGACATGACTGACTGGTCACTAGATTATCCTGCAGTAGGTTGTCATTACTTTCTGCGGTAGACTGGTTGCCATCCAAGGCTATAGAATCTGTCCTATTATTTAACCCATAACTGAAGGGAAGAGACGTATTAATACCTTTCTCAAGGATATTTGTGCGTAAGTGAATGCTATGAATTCAACTGGAATTCGAACTCGGCTCCTCGATTTGTCGTTCCGACACTGCACCACAACGCACATCCTAAAATGGCACTTAAATTAATGCGTACGGTTCTCAATTTTAAGTCTGTGAATTGATAAAAATAGCCAGGTTAAAGAATTTATTATGAATATCGAAATTGTCAGGCAATACTCTGAAAAGTCCACTACTGACTTCTGGGGGTTTTGTGATGTTTTTATGATTACAATCAGATTAGAAAAAGCAACTCACAGTGGACGGACATGAAAGCATTGCTTCTTGTGCTGCTGCCCTGCGGAGTTGATGCAAAAATAATTAACTAATGTTATTTGATGAATGGCAGACACTAAGGCAAGATAGCACATGAACAATGCATCAAAGAGATCTCGCTGTGTTCTTGCGGATCCACGTGATTATTTAGAGAATTTGTTTTTAAATTATGAAATGCATGATGCCGAAATAAAGAGAAACAAGTCTTAAGACTTAATTGACCAGTATTCGGATGTTTTGTTTCGTCAATATTTAGCTAAGACCAAAGAATCAAGCGACTGAAATGTATCAAATATTATGTATGAAGGTAAAAGAGAAACAAATATCGAAAATCAACGTCATTGATTTATTTAATCAAATTGATTGAGATAGCCGAATGGGAATAGCTGATGTCCGTATATTGAATAAAGGGTGTAAGCGCGAAACTTCGAATTTACGGCTGAATAAGCCCTAGGAGTATAGCGGTCTAAACATTGTGTGACTGTTGTGTTGCTTCGTTTTGGCATAATTAGAAGATAACACAAACTTGAATTAATGATATTTATTTTTGGTATAAAACGTTAAGTTTTTACATCAAGTTACAACCTTTAAATTTTGTGTGGATACAGGAGCAGACTAGGTAAATTCTCTTCACTGTGGGATGCTAGTAGTAAACGAGCCAATCCCTTCAGGACTCTAGTGGTCAACTGACTAGCGTCCTCCTCTTTTCAAATCCCCTACACAAAACTACTGTAATTAACTCCTACTTCTTACTCCTACTCTTACTTCTCCTACCAAAAAAACGGTTCCTTATTTTGCCGCCCAATTTTGAATTCTTGGCTTCAATGTATCTATCTTTTTCTATTTTTAGAACACTCGCCATTTTATAAAGCATATCATAACAATCCGAATAGATTCATGCAACATCATTATCATTTATTCAGTTAGTGCATTTTGCACCGTCATCACTCACCTCCATCTCACAATTTTGGTTCATGGTGACCTTCAAGATTATGTAGTGTAATGGCTTTGCCGCTTGCTTTTTGCACGGGGTATGTTGAAGTTTAAAATGTGCGTTGTGGTGCAGTGGATATAGGCTTGGAACGAAAAATAGGGGAGCCGAGTTCGAATTCTAATAGGATTCCTTGGATTCACTTACGCACAAATACTTTTGGGAAAGGTATTAATCCATCTCTTCCCTCCGGTTATGAGTTAAATAGCAGGACAGATTGGGTTCTATAGCCTTGGCTGGCAACCAGTCAACCGCAGAAAGGATACACTTCTGCGGGATAATTTTCTGCCAAGTTAGTCATGCCTCTTTCGAGACATGATTGCCCAGCGTGTATTACGTGTGGCACTTAACTGACTGACTGATGTTGAAGTTGCGCTGTTCTTCCTTTCAGAAGTTAAGAGGTAGGACAAGTCTTTTGAATTCAGAGTTTTCTTTCTATAAGTTTATGAGGTCTAGTCCGTCATGCTATTTACACATAGCTAAAGGGTATTAGCTCATAAATGAATACAATAATCTCGACTGGAATTCGAACATTACTCCCCGATTCCTCAATTCGTTCTGCTATCCTCCGTGCCTCCTCGTGTTTTTTTAATCATTTCACCCCAAGCAAGGCGGTAACGCCACTGATGCGCAGGTGGCTACATAAGAATAAAAGATTAGATAGGAAGAGAGTAAAAAGAAAGACGAACTAGTTACAGGGCGTATCTGAGAAAGGAGCAAGAGAAGGATGGGAACACAGGTGTGAAGACAGTTGCAAAGGTAGAGAGAAAGGAAAAGATATACAGGATGATGTAGAAAGAACGAGAGTAAAGTGGTTAAGAGATGGTTATTGACATTGCATTTAAATTCCTGGAGGTTGTAGCCGTCAGGAAAACAAATAATGGTCATTTATCACCTCAGAAATTTGAGCAAAGTCAAGCAATTTATAAATCTTTTAGGCGTAATGTTTTAATCGAAGGCGAAAATTGGTTAATTTCCTCTTCCTGTTTTTGTTTTATTATTATTTTATAATCTTTCGGTCGCAAACCGTCGATAAACATCTACTGAGCAATGGAATATCAAAGTATATTCCTGAGGGTGGATACTCTTCTCCTTACATATACATAATATCCTCATCTGTCATCTGTGTGCTGTTGGGATAATCTCCTTTTGACCTCTCAATGAACACATTGAAATATTTCCCATGAGAAATGCATATAACGTAAGGTTATAATAAATACCTTAATTAATGTAAAAATGAACAAACGTTTTCGTGAGTTTGTATGGGGCCCTTCCTCTCCTATGTGTTTTTGGGCCTTATGGTTTTTCCATTATTTGAATTTACCATAGCCTTTTCTAAAATAGAGAAGTATGGTATGGCAGATCAATCTGACAAATAACAATACTGTCTCCAAAGTTCAAGGACACATTGACGTGATTTAATGATTAAAGAGCTTGTCTCGCTAGAATCATTACAATTGAGTATTGAGTTCGATCTTCACTTGGTGATCCATTCTTTCGGTATTAGGTCACATCTAAGCTGCCCTTCGAAAATCACCAATTTCTGAATTAATGATAATAGATTGTAAACCTTTCTGAAGGAAAAGCGTATGTTAACCTAACGAGAAAATGTAAAATTCAGAGCAATATAGACTGGTTTTGCTTAACAGTGAAACAGTGCTTCACAGTACATCAACGTATTAAATCACACCGGTTCACTGAAAATTAAAATGATCCGATTCGTATATTTGTCATTATTTTTTTGTTTGTTAACTTTTTTGAAAAAGGAGATACCTTTTAATTTCTTAAACCTCAGAATGAATACGCCGAAATGATTTCAATCATCTGAACACCTTTGAGAATGAGTTTGTATGAAAATGAAAATGGATTATTATTATTATACTGGAGTAACTTTTAAATCATGAGCAGTTAGCGCAGTTTTAACCACCGATGTGGTCACCACATCCCTCCATCTCAGAATTGTGGTACATGGTGACATTCAAGGTACAATTGTGCATTGGCTTACCGTTCCTTCTAATGTTGCGGCAACTCCGTCCCTTATCTCAAAAAACTAAATAGACAGACATATAAGGCAACAGGCGGTTTGAATGCATAGTTTTTCGTTTTTTAGACTGGTTCCCAACGAAGACAATAAAGCCTAGTCTGACCTGCTGTTTTACCCATAGCTGTGGGGTAGAGATGGATCCATATCTTTATCAAGTATATTATCATCTAAGTAAATGCAATGAACTCTAATGGAATTCGAACTCGGCTATCCGATATTTAGCGAGACGCTAAATCCTACAACCTACTGAGTCAGTTAAGTGCCATACGTGAAACACGCTTGGGCGATAATATCTCGAAAGAGACATGACTGACTGGGCAGAAGATTATCCCGCAGAAGATTGCCATTGCTTTCTGCGGCAGATTGGCTACCAGCCAAGGCTATAGAATCCAATCTGTCTTGTTATTTAACCTATAACTGGAGGAAAGAGACGGATTAATACCTTTCCCAAGTGTATTTACGCGTAAGTGAATGCAACGAATTCAACTGGAATTCAAACTCGGCTCCCCGATTTCTCGTTCCGTGCTGATATCCACTGCACCAAATTTTTAAATACTAAGCTTTAAAAACACTATTCTTCGAATGGTGTGTACTTTTCAAGTTACACTAAGTAGCACACTAGTTCGGCGCGTCTTTTGTCATCAAAAACGGATGAAAATAGTGAAAAAATTGAGAATCTTGATCGAACCTAGTCATACTATTGATGATCACAAAACATCGGTTTCCAGGAGTTCAATTCAACAGATTTTGCAGTAGAATCTTCACATAGTGACGTCAAGATAAAAATTGCCGATGCGTTTGATCATAGAAATAAGGCAAGACGTAGACATACGATTATTTGGTAGACTCACTGATGTTGGCACCAGCAATAATCATATTTAATTACTGGTCCCACTCTTTTGCTATCGATAGAGATAGAAATTTTTGATTCTCATCGTATTTTATAAATATGCTTCGACATAGATATATTTTCAGAACAGTGACTAAATCTGTGCGTTGTGGTGCAGTGAATAACGGCTTGGGACGAAAAATCGGAGAACCGAATTCGAATTCCATTTAAATTTTTTGCATTCACTTACGAGCAAATACATTTGAGTAAGGTATTAACCGGCTTCTTCTCACTCCATCTATGGGTTAAATAACAGGAAAGACTAGGTTCTATAGCCTTGGTTGGCAACCAGTCTACCACAGAAAGTAATGGCAACCTACTGTGGGAAAAACTTCTGTCTAGTTATTCATGTCTTTTTCGAGACAGACTGAACAAATTTAATACATATATAACGTAGTGAAAATGCATTGAGTAAATACACGATCGTAAAAAGAAATGATTTGATCAATTAGCAACTAATCTCATATTAAAATTTTTGAAGTTTTCTCTTAAACTTTGTCCGCAGATTTAAATTACATTATAAAAATAATTGAAATTCATGTTAAATGAACATGAACAAAATATATTTTTAAAATATCCGTTTCGAATTTTCTTACAATGCAATGTATGCAAGCTGCATTCATCCTAGTCGGGTTGAGCCGGCTTCCTCCCCGACGGAGAAAGTCTCATTATGATTTATTTAAGGGCTGGATCCCAAGTCCTACCCTGTTATTTAACTCATAACTGGAGGGAAGGATTAATACCTTATCCAAGGGTACCAGCGCGTAAGTGAATGCAGGGCATTCAACTGGAATTAGAAATCGGCTCACCGATTTTTCTTTCCGTGCCGATATCCACTGCACCACAACGCACATCCGTCAATAAAAGCTTACAGCACCTGGTATTCCCAAGTGGTCACCCATTTAAGTACTGACCAGTTTAAACGTTGCTTAACTTCGGTGATCGAACGAGAACCGGTGTATTCAATGTGATATGACCGTAAGCCGATTAGCTTACAACGGCATGTATCATCTGCTGTGATTTGTTTTTAATCAGTGTCTTGTGAATAATGGTCGTGATAGTTCTGTACAGGTCTTCACATCAAACAAAAAAAAAACACGTGATGCCAGATCTGAGATGATTTCAGTATGATCAGTAATTAGATATTCGGTGTTAAGTCACCGGAAAAGAAGCGAAGTTATTTCCGAGAAAATCGAGCAGGTTCAAGTTGTGATTATTAAATTCGGCACAGAGAAAGGTGTTCCAGAATAAGAACTTATTGAATTCACCTAAGAGATTTTCAAAATTGTAGGATAGAGAAAAGATTTTTTAGCGAAGACGGGGAAACAACTGACGGGTTGAGATCAGTCAGTCAGTTAAGTGATGCACGCTTGAGCGATCATGTCTCGAGACATGACTGACAGGGCCGAAGATTTTCCGCGGTAGCTTGCCATTAGATTCTGCGGTAGTGATATGTCCCAGAAAGGGATATATATATCATTCGAGGTAGTTAAGGGGTTAAAGCAAATGTAACCGGGTAGAACGATCTCGTAAGTAGACGTAATGAACGGTACTCGTCGTATGCATTATCCTGAGACGTAGGCGTAGTTAACAGCCGTAGACCAATAGCCGTAGATCTCTAGTAGAAGACATCTAGACCTCTAATGGTAGATTTTTAGTGGAAGATCTCTGAACATCTTTACGTCCTCGCCTTTGTCTGTATTTATGGCTGACACCAGCCACTCACATTACTGTGAGGGGGAACCAAGGTGTATACATATTCATTACCTATTTATTACATCACTTCCCCTTGAGCTAAATTTGAAATTTACTTTAATATTTTCTCTTTTTAGGGTCTGGACATAATCGACCGAGTCTTTTCCTAAGTCTTTTCCCCCTCAAACCTTCTTGCCGTGGTGGCATTTGACCCACTGATACCTCTGGCCTTGAGGTCGGGAATATTTCCAGTGGCGAATGTTGACTTTCTGGAACGGGAATTTCAAATATGTCATACAGGATTTCCATTGGAATTTCTTCGGTGTTTTAACTAACGTCTTTAGTGTGTCTGGGTCTCAAGTGATTCCAATGTCTTTTGCACCGAAATCTTTCCCCTTTTATGTCATATATAACCTGTCCAATTCTTTTGGTTATTATTAATTTTTCCTAAAACATTTTTCTAGCCATCAAACTCTTGAAAAAAAACTTTTTCCCCTGGCTTATATGCTTTAGTCATCCGCTTTTCTTTTTTCGCAGTTTTCTTCTCCGGACTAGGCAACAGCCTGTTGAATACAGAGCGTATTTTTCTCGCAAACATTAACTCTGCTGGCGATAATCTTGACGTCTTATTCGGTTTTGGCGTGATTCTATCTACTGCCAGAAATATTTGAATATTTCTTTCATTCGTGTACACACCTTGACTTTTCTTTAACGCTCGTTTAAAGGTGTCCACGAATTTTTCCGTCTGCCCATTCAATCTTGGGTGATGTACTGGCATTGTCACGTGATTGATGGACAGAATTTCTTCAATTCTCTTTCTGTAAACTGCGTTCCGTTGTTGTTGACTAAAGTTTTAGGGATACCAAAGGGACTAAAAATTTCATTAAGTGTGTTTATTGTATTTGTTGCAGTCGGATGTCTGCATTTAACAATTTCTGGTCACTTAGTGAAACTGTCCACATTAATTAGATAATAAGATTCATTTATGGGCCCTGCATTGTCGATATGCAATCGAGTCCATGGGACATCTGTCTTTGGCCATGGTTGAATCTTTACAGGTGTATCCTTTGCAGCTAGTTGACATCCTTTGCACTGTTTCACTAAGTTTTCTGTCTTGATTCAACCTCGGCCAATACGTATAGTTTCTCATCAGAGATTTCATTCTCGAAATCCCTGGATGGCCAGTGTGAAACTCTTTTAGAATTTTCTTTTGCAGAGTACCCTGCATTACAACTCTGCGTATAGTAATACCTGATCGTAGATTGAAAACGGTGACACACTAGTTCCTTTTTAAGATTTCTCGAGTAATCCAACTTGCTTTTTCTTTTTTTTAATGAAATCATCGTTCTCCGCTGCTTTTTTTCACCTCTTCTAGAGTAACCGGTAGTTCTCTAATAGTGTTGCATACCAGACTCGACAATTCACTTTTGTCTGTTAGCGACGCTATTACTTTCTTCCAACGGTTCCGTGTAGTCAGGTATCAATCTTGATAACCTATCGGCGTAACCTAGCTTCTTTGAAGGCACATATTCTATTTTGAAATTATAATTCAATAGAATTACACCCCAACGCTGTAGTCGATTTGCCGTGTGAGTTAGTATACCTTTTTTTCAAACATTGATAACGGCGGTTTGTGATCTGTTTGCAGAGTAAACTCTCTTCCGTATAGAAACCTATGGAATTTTTTCACAACGTAAATTATTGCTAAACTCTTCTTTTCTATTTGGCTGTAACTTCGTTCCGCGGGCAGTAACGTTCTCGAGGCATGTGCTATTGGCTTCTTAGATCGGTCCTCGAATTCATGAAGCAATACCGCACCTAGTCCCTCATTACTTGCATCTGCTGCTGCAATAATTTTCCCCTTTTGATCGAAATGCACCAACAGTAGGGCTGATAATAGACAGTTTCTTATTTTTCTAAATGCATTCTTTCGACCATATCCACTTTGCGCCCTTTTTAAACAACTCATTTAAAAGAGCGCTAATATCATATACTTTCGGGATATAAATGCTATAGTAGCTTATTAATCGCAAGAACGCCTGGAGTTTAGCCACATTATAAGGTGCTGGCATATTTTTATAGCCTTAACACTTTCTGGATCTGGCTTTCTTCCTTTACTGTCAATGATCTGCCCAAAATATTTTTTCTCTAAGAAGAACTCACATTTTTCAGAACTCATTTTGAACCCATATTCCTGAATTCTTTGAAATACTGATCTAATATGCGTTTTGTTTTGGGCCTTGTTATCATTTTTAATCGAAATATTATCTAGATATGCGATTGTATCCATTATTTGCTGGAATAGGCTTGGCGCTACCTTCAATTCAAACTGAAGTTGATTTAATTTAAACATTCGTTTATGTGTGTTTATTGTCAGGTATTTCAAACATTCTTCACTGACTTTAACCTGAAGGTAAGCCTCCGACTTTGAAAACAGTCCAACTTTGAAAACACTCTACTTTTGTTCAATTTGGTGAAAATATCCTCAGGAGACGGTGGAGAGCACGCATGGTCTTCAAACAGTCATTTAAACCAATCGAAAAATCAACTCTCGAAATCACGCCACTTTTCTTCGGGATTTATTGTGTCTAGTACTGAAAATGGTAATTTGTTCTTTTCGTTTTAAAAATTGGTTTGACATTTTCTTTCACTTCGAAGTTGACTTCTGTTTTTGTGCACAGACCTAATCCTTTTGAAAAGACGCGCAAGAATTCGTTTTTCAAATCCGTAATAAATCTTTCTGTTTTCTTCGTCCTATCGTTCTCTCTGACGTTAATTTTATTACAAAAAGAATTTACCGGTAATTCTCATGAGTTAAATAATACGATCCAGTCTAAACTAAAGAGGCTTTCTTCACCAGGAATCACATACTTTTGATTTGTGAGATTTTCCCATGAACTAAATGTTACATTTTATTTCTCCTTTAAACTTCAATGCTTTTCCTGACACTTCCCTCGCAATTTTGTCTGTGTTAGTCAACCATATGTAACCAATTTTTTTCATGTTTGCTCGTTTATTACCGAGATGTCACTTCCCGAGTCAAGTAACAATTTTACGGTCTGACCATTTATTTTTACATGAGGTATTTTCTTCTTTTACCATCCTCAATTTCGTTTTTCGAGCAAACTACATTCGCGAATTGGCTTTTCCTTTTCTCTGCTTTGCCCGACAATGAGGACTTCTATGGCCTACACACCCACAATTAAAACATTTTTTATCTTTAAAGAAACAACTCTTTTTTATATGCTGTCCTACACACGAACTGCATATCATTTTCCTTTCTTGATTTTGTCTCCACTTCTGTTGTCTTACAGTTTGTACTCGCGAAATGCTCTTCTCTTCAATCCGAGTATTGTCTTTTTTATATTTATAAAGCGCTGACATTTTTCCATTACTTTTTGTAGCGTAATATTTGGATCCTGTTCCATGATAGTGAGGATTCTAGATCTAATTTCTTTGTTCTTCGGTGTCGTTAGCCCTTGAAGAAATATTAGACACTTGAACATGTTGCTTGACAATTACTTCAATTTAAATGCCTCACGCTGTGCATTAACCATACCTGCGTACGTTACAAGATCATCATCCTCTTCTTTTACATTTACATTTACATTCTTTTACGATATTTAGACATATATCGTGTGCGAAATATACGGTCTTTTTTATCGAAAATTTTCGACAGAATTTCTGTTTCGCTGAACGTAATATTTTGGGCTTCTTTGGGCTTCTTTGGGAGGATTAAATTCGTGCATTTCATATTTTCTTCTGTTCCCAACTTCTGCAACAATAGCGTGATTTTTTCTTCGTCCGACCATTGTTCGCATCGTTTCGTAAATATTGTTTCGAATCTACGAAAATAAACCGGAAACGTTGAACCACTGTCGGGATCGTGCTTAAATTCAGATAGTGAATTTGCGATTCCTTCCGCGGAAAAAAATCTAGAACCTGTTACTTTTGTTCTTAATAATGCATTTTCCACAAGTAATTTATTGTCTTTTGCCTGCTGTTCGAATAATTTTTGAAACGTTTCCTGTTGGTGCATAAATTGTTGTTGTTGTGTTGTTGGAAATGTTGCTGAATAAATTGCTGTTGTTCTTGTTGCGGTAAAGTGTCTCGTAGCACCTTAATCAATTCAACAATTTGTTCCATTTTGCCAACTTATCCAATTTATGTATACAAAAAATTTTCCAAGTCCAACAAGAGGGGGAACTTTCTTACTTTTGTAAGTGTTGCCAAAATTTTTCCTTTTCTAACGTTCCTCGTTAGTAAGTGTTCAAACCAAAAACTTGAAGAAAAACCTACTTTCTGTAAGTGTTAACGAGTATTACTAACGTTCTTCATTAGTGTTTTTTTCTTGTGAACTCGTTTCGAATTCTTTGTCGCCAACTGATATATCCCGGAAAGGGATATATATATATATATATATATATATATATATATATATATATATATATATCATTCGGGATAGTTAAGGGGTTAAGGCAAATGTAACGGGGTTAAACAATCTCGTTCGTAGACGTAATAGACGGTACTCGTTGTATGCATTATCCTAAGATGTTGGCGTAGTCAGTAGCCGTAGATCTCTAGTCGAAGACCTGTAGACCTCTTGTGGTACATCTCTAGTGGAAGATCTCTGGACTTCTCTGCATCCTTGCCTTTGTCTGTATTTATGGCTGACTCCAGCCAATCACATTACTGTACGGGGGAACCAAGTTGTATACATATTCATTACCTATTCATTCTGACTCCAGCCAATCACATTACTGTGAGGGGGAACCAAGTTGTATACATATTCATTACCTATTCATCACATCAGGTTCATTAATTGCCAACCAAGGCTACAGAACCCACTCTGTCCCGTTATTTAGTCCATGGCTGAAAGAAAGAGACGGATTAATACCTTTGTCAATGATATTTACTCGGAAGTGAATGCAACGAATTTGACTAGAATTCTAAGTGGAATAACACCCCCCACAAAAAACAACTTAACAATATTTTTCAATTAAGCTAGATGCTATAAGCTAAATTGTTTGGTTGATATTAGTTTAATTGTGAGCATAACATTTTCTTTTAATAAAGTTTAATAATATTTAAATTCGAACTCGGTTCTCCGATTTCTCGGTCTGAACCGATATCTATGACGCCAAAATGTGGATCTGCAAGGTTATGGTCAGAATTAGACAAATAGGAATTGCTTCAGAATCATTAATCAATAGATTGAAAGTAAATTAAAAAATAAGTTCTGAAAACAATTTCAAAATGACATTAGCAGCGATATTCATCTATGATGGCTGCCGTCTCGCTGCGGGAGGACAGCCACCAGCCAGGCCGCGATAGACGAGGTAGTTATCTCTTCAATGTTCGGAAACCTGATGGCATCCACGCGATTGTTTGTAATCAAAAATAACTTGCAGAACTCTATGTGAAACAGTCAAGATAATTAGAGACGGCCTGTATTGCGTACGATTCGATTAGGCTGATGGTAAAACATCGGTATATTCATTAATGCTTATATATATATATATATACAGACCTTCTGGTTGATGATAGTAGAAAATCGAGTAGTTCAGTGCGACTGCTTATTTGATAATTATATTTTGCTCTTCTTCTTGCTGAATTTTGTATCAAGCTCTTTTATTTTGTATTATACCTCGAGAGCGGTTGTTTTCAGTTTCCCCCGGTTTTATATATATATATATATATATATATATATATATATATATATATATATATATATATATTTCATACCGCAGTCACTTTCTTATGGATGTGACTTCACTCTGTTTCTTCTGCAAACACTTTCACGGCTTCTACATGAATTTAATCGAGCTACTAGACTAGCAATTAGGTCCCATCCTTTTACAGTGAAACCAATCAAATGTAACCTTAACTTTTACTCTATAGTTTCTATAGTTTCTAGCACTTCCTGCCTGTGGAATTTTATTCCGTATACTTGCTTCCCTGACAGCTACAATCTCCAATAATTCAAATGCAGTGTAATAACTTGTTTACAAATGAACAATATTTAAAAGTTCTACAATATAACTGTATGGAACACTGTTTAATACAAATGTGCACTAGCTTAATTAATGAAGTAATTAAACAATCAATCAGTATATATATATATATTGTAATGGTTGTTACAATGGTTTATAAAAGCGTAGTATCACTACACAAAAATCTTCGCGTTTCGGAACTACGTTTGCTCCTCATCTCAGCAAACGTAGCTCCAAAACGCGAAGATTTTTTGTGTAATGATACTATGCTTTTATAAACTATTGCAACAACCATTACAATATAAAGCTCTACGTTGTATCGAGCACTCTTTATAAAAGTAAATGCATGAACAGTGTGTTTAAAACCTACGCGTTCCATAACTTTCTTACAATATATATATATATATATATATATATATATATATATATATATATACACGCATATGTGCGTGTAATATGATTTCAGTGTGTGCATATGTATATACACGTGTGTGTTTGTGTGTAGCATAAAATTATCAAGAAGCATGATGTATCAGTTCCTCAAGAATTCGTACAAAATGATGATTCACTGACACATTTAACACATTTATTTAAAGTTATCTAATGACTAATAAACATTACCTAAATAAAACTGGATTTTTTTATTTACTACTGAGTTCATACAATCAACAAATTTGAATCAATTTTTTCCTTTGTCTGCCGGTAAATCAAATTGCCAACTGGATAAGCTTGTGTTTATTTTTATAATGACTGTTAATAAAATGATAGCAGTATCTCAGCCATGTGTGTAAACCAAAGAGTAAGTAAAGAAGGAGAGAGAGAGAGAGAGAGAGAAATAGAGAGAGAGAGATATTTGGAGGGCGAAGAAAGGAGAAAGTTTCCTATGTAGAAATTCTATGCGATCGATATAAAGAAAATTATTTTAGCTTCGTTTAATCTGGCATCAGGCCAAATTTGTATATCACTCAAGCGGGTTCGAGTTCATATTATTAAATTCGGCACAATGATAGGTGTTCCAGAAATATATAACTTTACTAATTTAATTTAAGAGATTGTAGAAAAGAGGGATGATTATCTAGCGCCAAGAAGAAACAAATGTTGGATTGAGATAGAGATGTACAGAAATAGCTTTATGAAGATGTGAAGACACCTCAGGTGGGAATTACCATTATCAAATTTGGCATCATTGCCTTTGGATTCACATAGACAATGAATTAAGAGTCAGGCTAGAAGACAGGTCAAAATTTACAGGTAAATTTTTTTATATTTTTAATTTCACGCACGTGCGCATTTTTTTTTTATTTAATCGACTGCGCAATATAGTTGGATAAGTTGGGCGCTATCTGTGAGAAAAAGAGCACCATGGGCAGTTCATTCCGCTAGAAATTTGCAAATATTGTACTGCTTGACATTCGCACCGGAAGCTCCAGTATGAAAACTATTTGGGTGTCCATCTTAGGACAGTGCAGAGGATTTGGAAAGAGTTCGATGTTTCTAGTGGTGATTACGGCAGCTCGGAAAATCATGGTGCTTGGAGTGATCACATAATGGCGATGTTATATTTTTGTCTCATTCAACACGAAGAGCTACAGCAAGTACTTTGAGGAAATAATACTGAAGTGGATCAAGAGTGTGGCTGCTAGAAGACCCTATGTCTGGCACCATGCCACACAAGAAGGAGAAGCAAATCGTTCTACGACCACATTAAATCCCACATCTGGCCACCTAACTCCCCAGACTGTACCCCCCACCCCACCTTTGATTATTATGTGTGGGCGTAGTTGAACAATAAAACACTTTGTAGCCCCAAAGATGAACTGAAGACAAAGATAATAGCAGCATTCACCAATTGAAACAAGGAAACCATCCAGAAGAAATGCAGGAGATTCCGAAGTCGTCTGGATGCCGTGGTTGAAGCCAATGGCAACTTTATTGAATACATTTTGTAGAAAGAGGAAATACTTCAGCAATGGGAAGAATATATAAAAGATATTTTCCACGACAAGAGAGAGCAACTGATAAGACCCAAAGATGAGGACAGACCGGAAATATTAAAGTCTGAAGTGGAAGCTGCAATGGCCAAACTGAATAGAAACAAAGCCGGTGGAACAGACGGCATTGTAACAGAGCTGCTGACAGCCCTGGACGAATTCGGTGTAGAGAAAATTTCAGAAATAATTAATGAAATTTATAACATTGGTGTAATACCAAACGACCTAAGCAAGTCCATTTTCATCGCACTGCCTAAGAAGCCATATGTACACGAGTGCGAACTCTACCGAACAATTAGTTTGATGAGCCACATTACAACAGGGCAATGCAAATGAGAAAGGCTGTCTACCTATGTTTTATCGATTATGTCAAGGCGTTTGACAAAAAAATGATAGAAATTCTAAGCAACCGCGTCGTGTTTGGGAAAGACATAAGAGAAATCAAGAATCTCTACTGTCAGCAAACTACCTGCATGCTGACAGGTAACGAATCCAGCAGATATACATAGATAGAAAGGGGTGTAAGACAGGATGTGTCTTTTCACCGGATCTATTCAACTTGTACAGCGAGACTAGCCTGAGGAATCTTGATGTTATTTCAGGATTCGTTATCGGAGGCGACAATTTGAACAACGTAAGGTACGCAGATGATACAGTGCTGATAGCAGACATGGAAAGGAAACTACAAGACCTCCTACAGAAAATAACTAAAGAGAGTGACAAAGAAGGGCAACAAATAAACTGCAAAAAAAAAAAAAAAAACAGAAAAGGATGCATGGTCATCAGCAAAAAGAGCAGCCCAAAATGCTAAATACAGATAGGGGATACTAAAATCAAGTCGGTACAAAAATTGAAATACCTGGGAAATGTTCTAACAGAAGACGAAAAGTGCGACACAGAGATTCGAAGGCGAATTGGCATGGTTAAGGACGCATTTTAGAAGCTGAGTAGCGTATTAAGAGGCAGGAAAATTTAACTAGAAATAAAGAAGAGTGTACTAGATTGCTGTGTGATTTCAGTTCTTCAATACGGCAGTGAATGCTGGACAACCTTAACAAAGAAGAAGGAAAAACTTGAAGTTACTGAAATGCGATTCTATAGAAAGATGCTGTGGATATCATGGATCGAGCATGTGGGCAATGATGAGGTTTTGGAAAGAATGAAAACGAAAAGAAAATTAATACTGAACAGCAGAAAGAGATAGCTAAAGTTCTTGGGACATTCAATGAGGAAGGAGAGCTTGGAGAATCTGATATTATCAAGCCAAATACTGGAAAGAAGAGGCAAGGGAAAACAGCGTGTAACGTACTTGACTGGTCTGAGCTGGTGGATGGCAGAACGAGTGTTGTGTGGTGTAACAGAAGAAAGCGAGTTAACAGCCACCAGGGATAGGAAGAGACGAGAAAGGCCATGAAAGGACAAGGCACATAAAAGAAGAAGAAGATTCTTTAGAATTTCAAGTTATTTTTGTGCAATTTTGGTAAATATATATATTAAAATGAGATGCTAGTGTTATTTTCATTTTTGCGTCATTTAGACGACAATTATCCACCTCACCCTGTATTTGCTAAATAATTCAACAAAACTATAGCAAATAAATATGCAAATTATAACAATTAAGCAAACTTCTGTGAAAAACATTACCGGTTTAAATCTAAATCGGCAACTATTTTAATAGATTAACAACTTATCTTCATTTAAAATATGGTATGGATTAATTTAGATGAATTATCACTGAGGCATAAATGAAAAGAATATATAAATGGAATCATTAAAAGAACAATTCTAAAAATAAACTGAATCATTTGATTTAAATATTTGAATGAGTCTTTTTGTTAATCCAGAATGTGTACCTGAAACTAATTATTTGTTGGTGATCTATGTTTGAGTTGGTCCTTATGAGTGGAAGACAACAGACGATCCGTTTCTTTACGATGTATAAATAAAGGGAATGTCGGTTCGTGAAAGTTGGCTCATGATATACAGATGTCTTCAATTGCTAACAAAACGAATGAAAAAACAAAGCAATCAATTAATACGGCATAGACACAGGGCAATGCACACAATGTACCCGGAGTGGATGAAATTATTGTATGTAAAAGAATATTTTTCGGATAGTAGCTATTGAAAGCTAAAGGCAGTTCTGACCTTGGAAATTGCAAAGAAACCTCGATTCTGAATCGGAATCGGGATGATTTGCACTTCATATAGAAACAGTTGAGTCAAGGGAGCTGCCCTATATGTATAGTCTCTCCAAACTTCACGAAGTCGGTATTTTATTAAAGCTTATAGACAGTTCTCTAGACTCATTCGGGCTATGTCCTCATCAATGTCATTTTCACGACTTTTCAGCCGTTGTGTCTTCTAACCGTCTTCATGTGTCTGTCAATTCGTGTAAACTTCAGAGAATTTCAATGATGTCACTTCATTTAATCTACATGGTAGATTGTTCTCTTTCTGAGGTGTGAATGACAATAGTAGGAAAACTGCTATAATTAATGTCACTCATATCAGAAGCATGATTCAGAAGATCTGCCGTCAATTCATCAGAAAAGTATTCAAAAGTAGTTTCACTGTACAAAGACCCCTGACCAGAATATTTAATGCAGTTGCAAGAGCGAAAATAAATGCAGATTTTCTGAAGGTAAAAGAGTAAAAAATATAGCAAAATCTTAATTGATGAAGAGATTATAGAGTATGGTTGACAATGTCTAAAAGAACCAGGAGTCACAAACCGCAGTAGAATTTAGAAGCAGGATAAAATAAGTAGGCGAAATAATCAGCGTTTATGATATGTCTTGATAACCTTCTCTGTGGATTAGAATTATGTATCATATTGAAAACATTAGCTTTAATGTTCCAATATCGCATCGACTAATCATCCTATAACATAACGACCTAAAAGATATATTCATTTTTTGTTGTCAGGAGATTAATCCTTAGTTTAGACAGTAAAATATATATAACTCCGGTTTAGGTAATCGAAGATAAACCAGAAAGCCACATACAAGTTGTCAGTACATAAACGACGTTGAAGCTTTATATGAACAGACTAATATGGATAAACAGTTATCTATAAAATTATATGATTATTTTGATTCAATATAAATTGCTTTTATTCAACTAATTCTTTTTTTTATATTTCTTTCCGTCTTAATTTATTTCTATTGTTAATATTCAGACAAAATTTTCTTTTAGTCGGACACTCTGCCTTCCGGCGTAGAGGAACTCAGATGAGGCTATGTCGTAAGGTAGAGTCATGACTGGAAAAAACTGATAAAATCCCAACTCCACATATACGAAGTCTACGGGGAATTTTTGCCCTAGCGTACGCGCCCCGAAAACCTCCACGTAAAAATCGGCCCTGTGCCACATTCCATTTCGGTAGAGCAAATACTGAATTTGTGTTTTCCTGCAGGTAAAAAAAAAAAAAAAAAAAAAAAAAAAAAGCGCTTATTGTTTATCTGAATATGTGTATATAAAATTTTATATGGTAAAAGTAAGTTGCCTTTTTTATCTACAGTGATGCCAGAACCTAGATTACAATTTTATGTGACGCGTGATAATATTCAAGTATAACTATCATTGCACTAGAATGTTTATCTTCATTACACGTGAAAAATGCTTGTTCAAACAGGGTTCGGGTTAGATTCTAAAATATTATATAAATGATCATAAATAAAATAAATTACTGACATATACAAGATGCAATTAAAAAGTATCTGGATTTTTGCTATGTTAACTCAGCTAAAGTGCGCAGAGTGAATCCGCTCGGCACGGATTGATTTTGTACTTCGTCGCTCGCGCATATTTACTAAGTTATAACTTTATCGCTCCTTCCTGTTGTTTATTGCGGAGCTTGAAATGAAGGATAACATTCCCCAGGTCTGAAAATCACCATGTTCCCAAGTACTCGTCCCTCGTCAGTTTTTCCTCATCAAAAATCAAATCCAACTTGAAAGGAGCAAGAATTTAAGATGTTGACGAATTCCAAGAGAATGCGACGAAGCAGCTGCTTAACTGCTATACCCACCCTTAAAATAGAGTTTCAGGAATGTGTCCAACAATGGAAACGACGGTGGATAAAGTGTTTGGCTTCAGAAGAGAACTACTTCGAAGGAGATTAAATGCTGAATAAATATGTGTTGTACAATTTACATTATTCGGATTATTTTCTTCATTTTTACTGCCATTTGTAAGACGTTTCGGCCCTTTTACGCTGCGGCATTCTTCAGGAGCTAGAAATTTCAAACTGAACCCTTTATTACTGGAGTATACCATTCTTAATCTTTGTGCGAAGACTCTTTTGGTAGTTATGAGTCATCTTCCTCTAACCGGACTCTCTACGTTACTTGTTCATCACTGCTGTAGCCTGGTATTGAACAGTCCGAATAATGTCAGTCAAGTAAGTGCTATACGTGATAGACGCTTTATATTTCGAAAGAGACATGAATGACTGGGCAGAAAATTATCCCACAGTAGGTTGCCATTGCTTTCTGCGGTGTACTGGTTGCCAGCCAAGGCTATAGAACTCAATCTGTCCTGTTATTTGACTCATAGTTAGAGGGGGAAGAGATGTATTATATTATTAAGTAGTTATTAGTGGGGATCATTTTATTACTTCATAACAATATAAAACTGATCCCCCCAGTTTATGCCCAGTAGAAACCTTAATCAACTTTTCAACTATTTTATTCAGTCAGTCAGTTAAGTGCCATACACGCTTTGGGCGATCATTCACGAAAGAGACATGACTGACTGGGCAGAAGATTATCCCGCAGTAGGTTTCCATTGCTTTCTGCGGTAGACTGGTTGCAAGCCAAGACTTTAAACCCAATCTGTTCTATTATTTAACTGGAGGGAAGATACATATTAATACCTTTCCCAAAGGTATTTGTGCGTAAGTGAATGCAAGGAATTCAACTGGAATTCGAACTGGCTCCCAGATTTGTCGTTCCGAGTCGATATCCACTGCACCACTGCACCACAACGCACATCCATCCGGATAATGTAAATAGTGTAAATACTACCTCATCTCAGAAATATAAACAAATATGCGTTATACTTTTAATTTTATAGAACCAGTGACGATATTTTTGATTAGACCTGTTATACTTTGATGTTATACCTGTTATATATCAATACATTTGTTATAGTTACAAAAATATTGTTGATAAATGAGTAAACACACACACACTCGCGCGCGCGCGCACACACACACACACACATACACACACACACAAAATAATGGTAATATAAACAGTTAACTTAGAAAACATTCGACATTCATTGACTTGTGCAGCTAGTACAGCTTTCGGTTGAATTTCATAAAATCTTTATCTTAGAACAATTTTTCAGAAGAATTCTCAGTATTTGTCTGTGTTTCCGAGATGAGATAGTATTTACAGTATTTACATTGTTCGGACTATTGTCCTCATCTTTGTTGCCATCTGTACAACGTTATATAATAGATCATTCTATTTGTCTATGTTTCTGAGATGAGGTAGTATTTACAGTATTTAGATTATTCAGACTATTGTCCTCAGCATTGTTGCCATTTGTACGACGTTTCAGCCATGATGCAGTGGTGAACAAGTAACTTGCAGGGTTAGAGGGAGATAACTCCTGACTTCCAATTGAGCTTTACGTAAGAAATGAGTATGATATACCCCAGTGATTGTAATAATGGTTTCGGTTCGAAATTTCTATCACCTGAAGAAGACCGGAGAGTACAACGGCCAAAACGTCGTACAAATGGAAATAAAAATGAGGACAATATTCCGAATAATGTAAATACTGTAAGAATTCTTAGGTTGAATATTTTTATTGCTTTTTTCAGAATTAATGGGTGTTTCCTTCTAAGCTTTTTATTTGAAATGATATGGAATGTCAACATCCTGATGATGTCATTACTTTCTCTTTAAGTTACATGTGCTATCCATTTTAGTCGTTGCTGCTGCTGGTGGTTCTCAAGTGATATGGATCCTGCTATTTCGAATATTTGTTTCTTTGCTATTCTGTAGCGCCAGTCTACAATATTCAAAGAAGTATTCTCTTTGCTAAAACGCTTAGTCTTTTCTCGCCATGAGCCTTTTTAACCGTTGATCTCATAAAGTGGTTATCTACAATTGACAGTTAAGATATTTCTGAACACTACCGGCCATAATACACTACCGGCCATAATTATTAGGCCACTCATTTTTTTTAAATGACGTATTTTATACTATTTTAGAATTTATTGCCAAGTGGATAATTCTAAATGAAAATAGAATGGCTCTTTTGTTATTATTACTTTGCAAAATTTTTCAAGGCAAGGAAACAAAGATGAACTCGTACGAATCACCCTCAATTTTCTTCATTCTTTCATTAATGAACCTGCAATATAGGTAATTATTAAATATTTATAAATTCATTGGATGCACATGTTATTGTGCAGTATTAACAAAAGAACCATTCTATTTTCATTTACAATTATTCCCTTGGCAATAAATGCTAAAAAATAGTATAAAATACATTATTTTTTTAACACTGGGGCGGCCTAATAATTATGGCTGGTAGTGTAGTTTGCCGCCATGCATGACATTCATCTCAATCTAACGAGACTATTTAAGAACATGACGAGAGTTTTCAGTTTAATGTTTTGGCGTCGTAGTAGTTTTGCGACGTTGGTTCAAACTACCCCTAGCACAGCCTCTATTCTATGTTCAATATCTTTTTCCCCCTTAATAATTTCTTTTTCGTAACTGATCTATATGATGGATTCAGCGTCGGTGCCGTTACGCCTTAATTCCCTTTCAATATCTTACTTTTTGTTTTCGAAAGGTTTATCTCGAGTCCTATTTCTTGAAACACTTGTTAGAGGATACTGTTCAAGATCATTCTTGTCTAAACGATGAATATCTATCTCATCAGCCCAGCCCTCTCGTTGGTCTCGGGAGAGAAGCAGGATCTCTGTCTTTTATTTTTAGACTTGTTTGTACTGCATTATAAACTGCGTCTAGAGATTATATGCAAGTAATGAATTAGTATAAAGAGTTGCGTCTTTAATCTTTAAAGATTCTACTCAATATTATTAACTTAGATATATAGTGAGAGAGAAAACTATTGATTTTGGTTGGCAAAAACTTTACTAAGTTAACAAAACAGACTAATTTGACTGTCAGTAGTTTAGTTGCAACTATTCATTTTGATACTTTTACATTATTATACCTTGTAAAACTAATTTAAAAATATAATATGAAAAGATTTTAGAACAAATATCGTCGATTTCTTCAAGGAAAAACATAAAAAACATTTTGTTTTAAAAATAAAAGATATATTATAAAAAAATAATAAGAACCTCCTAAAATTTATTGCACAAATGCTCCTTTCTTATAATATCTGATGTTAGATTTGCAATTTTCGCGGCTGGTAAGTTGTTTGCAGCAAATTTAATTTCCTCCCAGAGGTTACGCTTGCTGTTGAATTGCCTTCCATTAGAATAAATATCTCTCTTGAGGATACTCCACAGGTTCTCAATGGGATTCAAGTCACAGCTATTTGAATGCCAGTTCATAAGAGAATCTTCAACAAATCCCTTTTCTTTCAACCAGGATTTAGTAAACTTTGATGCATGACTTGGTGCGTTGTCTTACATAAAGATCATAGATCTACGCTTGGCTAAGGACTGGTTATTATGCCATTCAAAGAAATAGTGCTCTAGAAAAATCACAGTAACTTTTGAAATTTTTTTTAACCCCGTCTTTCACTTTAAATAGACCCACGAGCTCATTACCAATAATCCCAGCCCGTATCATGACCCCACCGCCGACTTGTTATCATTTAAAAACTTTTCCTGAGTCATGTTGCTTGCAAATTCATCCTCGAGCCCATCCATCGGGCCCATCGAGGGTGATCCTTGATTCTTCTGTAAAAAACACTTTACTGAAATCAGTTTTCGTGTATTTCATTGCCCACTGCAATCTTCTTTCCTTATGTTTTTTTTGTTTTTTTTTTTGTTAAAATGGGTTTCTTTATTTGATTTTTTACAAATTTCCTTAATGCTTTAGACCTTGTTTTCCTTGACACCATAGGAGCTCCAGCGGCCTCAAATATAAATGCACTTGAGGCATTTGGGTTTTTTTATTAATTCTCTTCGCATATGTGATAGATCAGGCTTTGTTAAATTCATTTATTCAACGTAAAACTTTTTCCTTGGTTGAATTCCCATTTCACATATTTTCTTGATTGTTTGATGATTCCTTTTCAAATTCTTAGAAATTAGAAGCGAAGACTTTCCTTTGCTAATTCCTTTGATTATATAGTTCTTTTCATTCTTTGTTAGTTCTTCTTTACGAGCCACAATACTAAATTCTAGTTTTTGCAAATAATATTTTGACACTGCAAATTGCTATAATTACTGAAAAAATACTAAATATCAATCTGAAATTGAAAATTTGGAATTAATTGTTTTCATGTTTACTCGCTATACATAATAGTACAAATTATTTAATTGGATAACACATATCTATGAATTTTACACAAAATATTTGACAATACCTCTTTTGCATATAATCTCTAGACGCAGTTTAGAATACTTAAACGTTTAGTGCCCATCTCATCGCATCTCTGCTTGTAAATGCGCAGGGTATAGACTAGGAGAGAAAGTAAATAGACTGGGGATCACATTTCCTCTTTGTCGTACTCCGGATGAGAAATGTCTCTATATTTGGGTCCTCGCCAAACATGTAAGATTCTGTAGTTCCTTTATTAGATCCAATCTTTCAGTGGATTTGGGTATCACATTTCCTCTTTGTTTATTAGAGTGGTAAGCAATTTGCTAGATTTGTTTGATGACATATATACCATCATTGTTTAGCTTCAGTCAGTTAAGCGTCATACGTGATACACGCTTGGGCAATCATGTCTCTAAAGAGAAATGACTGACATTGCAGAAGATTTTCCTTCAACTGATTGCCATTACTTTCTACGGTATACTGGTTGCCAACCAAGACTGAAGAAGCTAATCTATTCTGCTATTTAACCCATAGCGGAAGAAAGAAGAGGTGGATTAATACCTTTCCTAAGGGTATTTGCACGTAAGTGAATGCAAAGAATTCAACTAAAATTCGAACTCACTTTTGCAAGTTTTCATTCTGAACCGGTATTCACTGCACCAAAACGCATATCCAGAACGAAAACCAAACAGAGTCGTGAGGAGTTGTCTTTCATAAAACGAGGTAAATAAATATAATGTTCATTAATACATTAACTATAATTAATCCAATTGAAATAATTTTTTTGTTTGACTGTCTGAAGAGCTAATTTCTGTGATAAACCCCACTTTTGGGAGATGCTTTTCTGATTCAAGATTTTTTCGTAAACTAAAGTAACCTGCTATGGAATTCAGGGAAAAAGTGTAATATTTTCAAATGTTCAGCTTCAATGTCGGATGACGCGTTATTATTCCTTAGTTTTATAATTGCTTTCTTAATTTCTTCATCATTAGGATTCATGACTATTTATTTTTGGCGATGGACTTTGTAATGGTTGGATGAATATCGGTCTCTGTCCGACTTTAGTTTTAGTCTGGTCAGGGTTAAAAAAGATGGAAAGTATTTTTGATACCAGGGCATTTTTTATGTTAGGGTTTTGATATCGTGATTTTTCGCTTTTCTCCACATTTAAACAAATTATCTTTGTTGTTTGGCTTCATTAATTTCATTTCCAATTTTATTTTTCATTTTCCAATTTATTGTTTTCTCAAAACAAAAAGTCTTTTTTTGGCAATTGTTTTCTATTTTATTTTTTAATTCTTTTTTGCTGTTTCTTTCTTTCTTTCTTGTAAAATTTTTTGAACTCAAGTTTGTTGCCCCATAGATGTATATTTTTATTTTTCCTTTAAAGTTTAAAGTCACACACACACACACACACACACACACACACACACACACACACACACACACACAAATATATATATATATATATATATATATATATGTACTAGCAGTATAGACCAGCGTTGCTCCGGTGTAATGAAAGCTATAAAACTAATCCATGGTCCTGGAGCTCAGACTCATTGGACGTTGGCACGAAAGACTAAAAAGCAATAGTTGTTTCCAGTTAAAGCGAAACCGTAGACTGAAAGAAAAATGAATAGATGTAAGTCAAATTTTGATTTCCTGCTATCGATATCCAATAAGTTGTTTAGTCGTAAACTGAATTATGAAGGCTAAATAAGTCATCTGAGTAAATGGTATCCTGGCTGAGATTAAGAACTACAATTATTCCTACTTAGCGTCAAACCCGAAGCAAAAACTAAAATAAAAGGGCTGAAAAAAATACAGACATACAGGCAGATAAACAGACACACACAACATCTTGCCTTTTATATATATATTATCGATTTTCTGCACTATTGTAAGAACTGCAACCTTGAAATTTCTAAATATCGTTTCTTATGTCTTTGTCTATGAGTGTATCAAATTTGATTAACATCGGACCACTCCTTCTATAACCCGATTTTTTCGATTATCGATTTTCGATATTTATCGAGGGTACCTCGACACAAAACCTAGTTAAGAACACTCGCAGACGCTTATAGTACAACTGTGTAAATTTTCAAGAAAATCGGTTAAGCCGTTTTGGAGTCTATAGGTAACGGACACACACAGATACACACACAAAGTTCCATTTATAAATAAGTTTAGCCATATATATATATATATATATATATATATATATATATATATATATGCACGTGTCCGTAATCGCACAGGTGTACACAGAATATATATACGTCTTTGAAAAATTAATATAGCATGCAGCTATACTAAAAGTTCAAACACGCTTATATATATATATATATATATATATATATATATTAAAGAGATGGAAATGTCGCTGTTTTTTCTTTTTTATAATCATATAGCCCCAAGGAAGGCATTTTATTGCCACTGTTTTGCAGAAGCTTACATAGGACATAAAATTATGGGAAAGAGTGACAGGTTATAAGGAGTGTCAGGAAGTGGGTACGAGAAGGATGGGAGTAGAATGGACTGAGAAATAAGCATAAGAGAGAGGATGCAGGCTAGTGAGTTAGGAGATAACTATTGACTTTACATTTAAATTCTTGGAAATTGTAGCTGTCGGGGAAGCAAATAAACGGAAAGGAATTCCACAGGCGGGAAGTGCGAGGAAAGAAGTTGATTGAGTAGAATTTGCGTTACATTTTATTGGTTTCACAGTAAAACCTGCTACCTAGTTGCTAAGCTTAATGTTAGATATTATAAAATAATATAAAAGCGAAGCAACCGGCTTTCGCTCCCGCTCGTCAGGCCTCGACGGGAGGTTTAAACTTAGATTAAAATAAATAAATGTGTGAAGAAAAATGAGGAGAAAAAAGAATACAAAGAGCTAGAGACTAATAATAGCGTGCCCCAACAAACATTCACGCTGTTTACACAGGGAAGGTTCGCGGGACCCGATATATAGAGCCCCAGCACCTTGAGATGGAATAAAGTGTGCGACCGGAACACAACAGTGTATTATTTTATAATGTGTACTATTAAGCTACACACTTTCATCTCTTTAATTAACTTTAGTACCTATAAAAGTAATTTCATATATATATATATATATATATATATATATATATATATATATATATATATATATAACTGTTTCGTTAAAAACGTGCGACAAAGAAGATTTTATTTATTTTTTATTTAATTTTTCCAATATTCTTACATGTCTTCTTTTCACTGGAGATAAGGAATGTAAACAAGTTCTATTATTTTCTACTTTTCAAGCGTTTTCAGCCTCTTCACAGGCCATTTTCAAGGATATTATTTTTCCAGTGTTCTTATGTTCTAATGTTTGACTGTAATGTAATTTTTCGTTTTAGTGTTTTTGGTTTTGTGAAAACGGGATTTCTTTAAAGCTGACACACACACACACACACACACACACACACACACACACACACACACATATATATATATATATATATATATATATAACAATACGGTTCTAGAAATCAATATTGGACATTGACTGTCAATTTTCCATGACAGTTATCCACCATCGATTATTGCTTTCTAAGGACGCACTATGTATATTTGTAAACAATTCATCATCGATATTGTAATTACCCTAAAATATACCATATTTTAAGCTATATATATATATATTTATATATTGTTAAAATATAGGTAAGGAGGTAAATAAGTATATCTATATATGTGTATACGCGTATATACACATCAATATATAAGTATAAATCAGATGGGAATGGAACAGTGCTCAATGCTGTATAGCATAGCAAAAATATACATTAATAAATATACATATTATCTTATGTTTTACGCACAACTTGGAGTTTCATGCATTTCACCAATCTTCGGGTGCTTATCATATTATACTAGATTTTCTTGAGTTGAATTATTAACGTATTTTCTTAATGTTCGTTAAGGGTATTAAATCGGATGTGCGAATATTTTTTTTATTTATCAAATGTATAATCAAGTTTGGTTAATAGCGAAACCTAACAATGTAATAGGATACTTAAACCGTTGTGGGAGAAAAAAACGAATGTAGAATTTAATTATAAATACAAATAAAATGAATGCTTCTTGGAATTAACATTTACATTTAAAGATATGGAGTAAAATATACAGATAAATAATACGCACAGATTTCTGCATCCATTCATATGTACACTACCGGCCAAAATTATAAGTAATAATAACAAAAGAATCATTCTATTTTCATTTACAATTATTCACTAGGCAATAAATACTAAAAATAAATATACATAATTTTTTAAAACACTGGGGTGGCCTAATATTTATGGCCTGTAGTGCATATATATATATATATATATATATATATATATTAATTCAGATACTTCAATCCAAGGGAAAAAAAAGCAGGAAGGTAAATTCCAAAAACCCGATCCTAATTAATATTAAAAATTTTATTTTAATATTAAAAAATGATACAGGAAGAGAGCTCCATGTAATAAAATATTACAGAGCAAATATATATTAAAAAAGGATTAATTCAAAGATGTTGAATGGCCATTTCGATATGAAGATCCCCACGGGGGATAACACATCACCTCAGCAACAGAAAAATCCTTTCAGAAACTGGAGAAAAATTAGTCTACTTTTCCTTTTTAAATAGATTTGCAAATGCCCGCGGACATGCCAATATAAGTCCGGTAATTGTCTTTGTTGTTAGATTACCGGACTTATATTGTTGTTAGATTACCGGACTTATATTGGCATGTCCGCGGGCCCTTTCAAACAGAGGCTTTATAATCACAAGTACTAGTTTTCGAACCCTAAACAAAGATTCCAGACGGCACTATCACGTAGATTCTGGGAAATGAAGGAGGAAGGGCAGGACCCTATAATCAGCTGGAAATTAATAGGCTCAGCTTGTACTCCTAAAAATTTTCGTGATAGGTGTCGTCTATGTTTAATGGAGAAGATTCTGATTTTGAAGTATCCTCATCAGGACTTACTTTTGAATCTTAGGAAGGAATTTATTAATCAGTGCCGTCATAGGGCGGATTTTAAAATTTAATTTTTAATTTTAAATTTAAATTTTAAATTTTTCTATAACTTTGTTAATTTTTTAAAATTTTAATTTTTTTAATTTTTAATTTTTTAATTTTTTAATTTTTAATTTTTCTTTTTATAATTTTTATGTATATGTGTATGTTTGTGTGTGGATGTGCATATTTGTATATATGTGTATATATATGTATATATGTATTTATGTATGTGTGCATATATGTATTTTTGGAATATTTTTTTAGCTATTTAAATGCTCCTTTTCATAATATTCATTAATTTTTTATAGTTTTTTATATGTATGTGTGTGAGTGCATATGTAATATGTATATATGTGTGTGTGTGTGTGTATGTATATGTGTGCATGTATGTGTACACATGTATATTGTGTGTATATGAATTTTTCGTATATAGGTGTGTACATATATATATATATGTGTGTATGCGCATGTATGTGTATATAAGTGTGTATGAAATTGAATGTATGTGTGTGTATGTGTATGTATATATGTATTCTTAATCGTAGAATTATGTGTGTGTATATGTATGTATGTATGTGTGTACTTCTATATGTATGTATAATTGTCAATGAATTTTTTTTTTGTTGTTGACCTAGTGTTGTCTTTATTTAGTTTAATTCAAAAGACCTAATTTTTTAAAAAATAATTTTATTTTAAATCCTATATCTTTTTATTCCCTTTTATAAAGAATTATGCCTTTTTAAGTAAAGGCCTTTTTCTAATACTTTAACGTTTTTGGGAAGTTAGGTTTTTGAATATGTCCAGCGTCTGTAATATTTTAAAAAAAATTATTTCTTTTCTTTTCTTTTTCCTCCCTTCCTTCCTTTATCTCTCTTATCTCCCACCTTTTTTCCGTGTTGCTTAACCTTATGTCGATTTAACACGGCTGTCTGTTAATTTTTAGTTACAATTCTCTTTCCTTTTTTTGTGAACCCAGACGATGTCAATTTTTTCTTTTCTTGTTTATTTGATTTTATTTTATCTTTTTCTTTTTCTTTTTCTTTTCCTTTATTTTTCCTTTTTATTTTCTTTTTTAATTTCTTTGCAAATCTATTTAAAAAGGAAAAGTAGACTAATTTTCCTCCAGTTTCTGAAAGGATTTTTCTGTTGCTGAGGTGATGTGTTATCCCCCGTGGGGATCTTCATCTCGAAATGGCCATTCAACATCTTTGAATTAATCCTTTTTTAATATATATATATATATATATATATATATATATATATATATATATATATGTACATATATATATATATCACATATACGTATCCACACATACAGTGAACATATATATATATATATATATATATCTATATATAAATATATATGTCATAAATATACCTTATACATCTTATATCATATATTTATATGGTATTCAATAGATAAATCACATATATACACACACACAAACACACACACTACCGGACATAATTATTAGGCCACCCTAGTTTTTAAAAAGGAAGTTGCAGAATGCATGACCAAACATAGAACCTTACCCGAAAAGGGATTGTAAAAAGAATCCGAGCCAGCAACTACAGACTAATCATAAGCCTATTATTTATGAGGCAAATCCTGATTGAATAAATGACATTCCATGGAAAGGAATAAAATGAAAATGGTTAAATACCCGAATTCTTATCTACCATATGAATGTTAAGGAACTGAAATTCAAATAAAATACATGGAAATGGAAGTGGATAGATTATAGATAAGAGTGCGACATGATCTACCAAATCGAGGTGGATGAGTTTCTTAAGATGTTGAAAATAAATTAAACGTTGTAAAAAAATAAAAAATGTAATTTAAGGAAACCTGGTACGTCTAGGTTTTTACCGAAGAAATATCGTTCGCAGTGTTGAATGTTAAAAGCGATATTTTCAATTGACTGCGTTCACTATCAACTGCCATTTGATATCGGTATAATGTAAGTGAATCTAATCTTTGAAATGGCACAGAAAGATGTCAATTTATAAACATGAGAAAATAAAGCAATTATCTAATGGATATCAATATATTAAAATTGTTTGTGAACAACAAGAAGTGAGTGGACGCATTGATATAAAGCAGTGACGGCATTGGAATGGAACGCAGTATAAAATGAAGAAAACTGTAAGGCAATCAGAGAAATATTAATAAAAGGCTACTGAAAGCAAACAGTAGAAATTTAATAAAAGGAATTAATACGTTGCTATTCCCAAACTGTATAAAATGGCATAGAAAGAAGTTACTAACAATACACAACCAGGAACGGCTACAACAAATAAAACGTAAACATGGGCGGGGGAATATAAATGTTTTTTCAAGTAATCAAAATAAATAATTACTGGGATTTTCACATTTTCTACCCTATATTTTATTGTAATGATTTTACTCCATTTTCCAGAACTTTCTTTTTAATTTTTGCGATTCTGATAAGTTTCAAAGATATTTTTAATATTTTTAAATCTCACCTTTTCATAATTATTTTAATTTATGGATAACACAGTATGCTGTAAAGCATCGCTCTATAGGCTTTGAAAAGATAAAAATGTGTCTGAACAGGTGTCTTAAGAGTGATTAGCTAGCTACCCAAACAAACAGAAATTAGCTGTTAACACGCATAATATTTTGCTAAAATTGAGATTTTTCGAGAGATAGTTTACTTTTTCAGTTGCCTCATTAAATCGTGAAATGAAGTTTGTTTTAAACGGACAGGCTTCCAGATCTTTTCACACGTCCCTTGTTTCTGATCTTCATCAATGTCATCAGTTCTCAAGTAGGCATATATGAAGATGACACCACTATTTACTGCCGTCTCAATAGGAAATCTACCAAGTTTGAAAAGTAAACCTGGCTACTGCTCCTGAAACGAACTTCCAATCAGTGTTTAACTGGGGCAGGAAATGGGTTGTAAATTTTAATACCTCCAAAGCAAAACTGCTTTCATTTAACAACAGAGAAACTTTATTACCAGCTATCATCATGGTGATGCAAGACTTATTAAGGAACATACAACGGCAGAAAAGTCATAAACATGTCAATAATGATGAGGACAACGAAGGATGTTGTAAGCAAATATAATCTTAAAAATTGTGCAGATGAATATCGGTTATTATCATATGGAATTATCTACGTTTTATACATATTTTCACCCTGGATATTTGTGTACATTGTTTTATTGTTTCTAAGACACTTTGATGGTATATTGAGGCAAAAAAATCTTCTTTTGCCCTTTTTTGTTCGCGTTCCGTTACATTGTAGTGTAATTATTAATATTTCAATCACACATTTGTGTCCCGTTTTTTATCTGTTGTTAAAAGCAGAAAAGTAAAAAACAACATTTTATTGATGAGGTTTAACTTGATTTCCATTACAGTTTTGCGTTCTTTGGTGCTATTTTCTGATACTATTTGTTTTTTAGGCCGAATTTTTTATCTTCTGTTATAATTTAATATTTTCAGCAATGTGAAATGTTTCGTTTGTTAAACTTCACTCGGGTAAATTATATATATATATATATATATATGAAGAGGATCCAAGGTTTTACGATTTTGAGTTACCAGGCACATATTTTTTATAAACAGTGCTCAATACAATAAATATTGTATGGCTTAATATAATCATATAACTATAAATTAAATGTGCATTGCGACACGGAAATTTCTATGTTTCGAGATAAAATCTCGTCATCAGGATGTTGGTTGGGAAAATTATATATATATATATTGTTAAATATAACAGAAAATGAATGTTTGATTGTATGCTGTTCTAAGCATCATATTCTAGTTTTAATTTCTGGTGAAAATAAAGACAAAAATTGTCTAACATTTGAATATATTTTTAATACGCTGGTTCTAAGCTTTCGGCTCATATGAGCTATCTTCAAAGTGTTTGTAAAGACATTAACATAAAGATATCCACAATCATACATATATATATATATATATATATATGTGTGTGTGTGTGTGTGTGTGTGTGTGTGTGTGTGTGTGTGTGTGAGAGAGAGAGAGAGAGAGAAAGAGAGAGAGAGAGCGTGTGTGTGTGTGTGTGTGTGTGTGTGTGTGTGTGTGTTATATCCAGTGATATTTTGCTGATGAAATCTATTTTTATTTAACACTCGTATAAAAACCTAACGTATAAATGATATGTTCATGTAAACGGTGTGCAGCTTAAGTTATTATTTACAAATCAATTCAGACAATTAGGTAACATAAATATACATTTCATTTATTTCGTATTTCATTGACCTGGATAATTCTCATAAGTCCCATAATTGGGTGTGGCCGTATGGTTACTGCTCAGTTGAGTACCTGACCAGTTCCATCCACATATCTAGATTCAAAACCGGAAAGCTATTTATTGATTCGTAGCGTGTGTTGAGCAAGCATATCTAACGGAGCTCATCCCTCTCCAGCTCAAACCACAGGTGATATGTTTTTTAAGGTTACCTAATCTTGATTTCCTTTAATCTCTTTTATGCCAACATCGTTAGTATGCCTTCATTATCTATGTTGCCTTTAATATGTCCTATCACTGTCAAATTTTCTCAGTTCTCTTTTTTTCTCGTAAATGCAGTCCATAGTATTCTTATCGTCCTTCAGTCGAACTACAATTCTGTTGCTTTAAGTTTCTTCTTCATCTACGATGAGATTGTCCAGCATACGTTGCCATATGGGAGGACCAATATTGCATAAGAGTTAAGTACTCTTTTCTTTGTTTCTAACAAAATTTTCCTGTTTCATAATACTTTGCTTATCATATATAATGTAACTTTATCTGTCTCGATGCGACTTCAGATTTCGATATCGCATTTCCATCTTCTGTTAAAAAAAACAAAAACTTCCTAGATATTTGAATTATTGTACTTGCTTGATTTTTGCATCTCATATTTTAATTCGCTGGTAGGGCTCTTCTTTTTTATTAAGAGACATATATTCAATCTTTTCTCTAAGTTCTGTTTGAATTCCTGTATTTTCTTATCTGTGTCTGGTATCAACACTGCGACACCTGTTAAGATTGTAGCCGAAAATAATGAATCCTAGTGGGAATTCTAATTCTCCCAGAATAATCTTATTATAAAGGGTATATAAATTTTTAATATTTCTTCTTCTTCTATGTGCCTTGTCTTTCAGGACGTAGGCGATCATAGCTTTCCACGTCTCCTTATCCCCGATGGCTCTTAGCACGCTTTCTCATGTTACACCACGCAACCCCCAGCTCAAGCCCTTCAAATATGTTATCCATTGCTTTCCCCTGTCTCTTTTTTGTTCTATCTTGCCTGTTAGTTTCAGGTTCTCCAAGCCTTTCTTCCTCATTGAATGTCCTAGGATCTGTAGCTGTCTCTTTCTGATGCTCAGTATTAATTTCCTTTTCATTTCCATCCTTTCCAAAATCTCATCATTGCTCACCTCGATCCATCATATCCGCAGCATCCTTCTGTAGAATTACATTTCAGTTGCTTCAAGTTTTTCCTTCATCTTTGATGATATTGTCCATTCACTGCTATATTGAAGAACTGACATCACATAATAATCCATTACTCTTTTCTTTGTTTCTAGCAACATTTCCCTGTCTGTTAATACTCTACTCAGCTTCTGGAACGCGTCCTTCGCCATTCCGATTCGCCTTCGGATCTCTGTGTCGCACTTTCCGTATATTGATTTTCAGTCTGTTCATCTCCTGCTTGACATTCCCGAGCTGACCACAGTTGTTGAGCGTTCTCCCATTCCATGTCCCCAAGGTAATTATATTTTTTATTGCGCACAGTCGCAGGGTAACGGTCCAGAGACACTTGTTGCTCATGTCGATCCGATCCTTTGGAATTAAACTCCTTCAGGCCGTTGAGTTTCATATATTCATTTTGAAAAGCCATGATTATGCGCGGGATAGATAGTGGAGACATATCCCTTTGCCTTTTCCACGGTGATTTATTGCGACACCACCACTAGTTGGCTATCCATTGACTCCTTAAGAGTTCGTCCGCCCTTTGTAGGTTTAATTTTTATGCTACCAGTTTGCTAAAATCTCGTTAAAAAAAAAAACAAGAATGGGTGAGGACGGGGGAGGTGGGGATAGAATCAAAAGATCAAAAACAAAAGCAAGCAACGCGCATGCGCGAAATATAAAATGGAGTCAATTTTGTTATCTCACCTAGTATATATATATATTTGTCGCAAAACAAGAATTTATTCTGAATGTTGTACTAGTACTTTACTTGTTGGCTGACGGTCATGTAATTTAATAACCGTGTATTTAGGCAGCAATCCCTGTTTTATACAAATGACGTTTATGTCTAGTTAAAAGTAAAATCTAGATTTTTAATAATGAAATCCGAAAATATGATCGAAACTTGCATAAAAGAAGGATTGCTGCCGAAATACACAATTGTATATATATATATATATATATATATATATATATATATATATATATATATATTGTCATCCGCAGACAGATCTGTTTCGCTGTATCACAGCTCACCAGTATGGTTAGACTCCGATTGCTACACAACCGAGGCTCGAAACCCGACTGATTTGGGTCAGTCGGCCACTCTACTCCTGGGCCACGGGGCGTTAGGTGGAAGAAGGCAGTTTTTTTAGCGCATATCATATTACGCGCCCAATAGCTAGCGTGCACAAATGTCTGAAATGAGGTAGTATTTACATTATTTATATTAATCGGACTATTGCCCTCATCTTCGTTGGCATTTCCACCACGGCCGAAAGTTCGTGGAAATGGCAACGAAGATAAGGACACTAGTCCGAGTAATGTAAATAGTATATATATATATATATATATATATATATATATATATATAGGTACCTCCCTTACATAACAAAAAATCCAGCATAGTATGATTTAAAAAGGTTCAAAACTTAATGTTCGAAATTTTGGCAGAAAATTTTGTTTTAATTTGAAGTTAGCGTGGTCACAGATGATTACGTAATTTTTTACGTAACTCACTTTTTCGGTGACAAACACATTAATTTGGAAAATCTCGCAAAAATCAAATAATTGTCGGATTTTAATGAAACTTTCGATACTCATTCACAAATGAATAAAATTATTTTTGAAATTATTACTTTAAGTAAATTCATGAAATTTTAATAAATTTTAATTTTCTGGTATTTTCTTTATTAGTTAAGCGCAGGGCTCATCGGGAAATATAAATCATGTATTTGTTTTATTTAAAATTATGATTCACTATACAAAAATCTGCTCCGAAGAGAAATATAAAAAATGCAATAAAACTTTGATACAATTTAATTTGATAAGCTTTTAATTGCTGGAATAAATAATAAAAATTAAGGACATTATAGCCTGAAGAAAAAAAAATTTGATTATTAATAACATTTTAAAAGAATTGTTTTCATTTTTTTATTATAAATAATTCATAAAGTTTTAAAAATATTTTAAAAATCTTTTAAAGAACTGAATCTTTTTTTTATTAGTTAAGAATCGATGATTATACTGCCTATAAAAAAAATTAATAAAAATCTTTCACCCCGTATATTTTTAAAAAGAAATACAAAATCATTTGTGCAAATACGTTCAAAGTTATAAAATATGATGTTCAAATTTATAAAGTACGGTGTTCCATATGGGTCAAAATGATTTTATAAGTTAACAAGCGTTCTGGGTTATTACCCGTTAGCAAAACATAGAAGAACGCAATTTCAAACTTACGATATTTTATCATCTACGTTTCTCAAATTTTTATTTATTCAGAAAGCATATTCAAATGTCTGGCTATAAATCTAAACTAAAATTCTATAAAATATTATATAAGTGCTGAAATTATTATGTTAAATTTTTAATTTCACTATTTAGTTAAACCCCCACCACTACCAAAAACTATTTAAATTTTTTATCACGATTGGTCGCCATACATTGCGTTTCTGTCAATATCCGGTGGCAGTCATCTGTTAGCAACTCCATGACTTACATAGCAAAAAAAGGACTACCATATTTAATTTTTTTTTATTGTAATTTTCTGGGAGTAAGCAATTATTAATTGACTGAAAACAAATAAAGGTAAGTTTTAATATTAAAATTTGACTTAAACTTTGAATGTGTGTGTGTGTGTGTGTGTGTGTGTGTGTGTGTGTGTGTGTGTGTGTGTGTGTGTGTGTGTGTGTGTGAAAATAAATTGTAAGAATTTGCAAATCCATTGGTGGTAACATATTTCGAGAATATTTTAAAGATCTTTTATCAAAAAATTTCTATAAAAATCATATTTCCTTTTAAAAAAATATAACTCTGATCAGACCAAACTTTTTACAAAAATGAATTAGATAGATTTGTCCAGAAGTGCAATTTCAATAAGGCAATTTGTGAAGCTAATATTTGTCTGAAAGAAAACCCAAACAACAAAAATATATATGAAGAGATATCCACAGAAAGTTAGCAACAGAGATGTTGCAATCATCGGCAAGCCTTTTGCAACGCTGCCTTGAAACCTCAGACTGCCCTATCTAAACACTATTGGAAACTTAAAGATGATAAACTCACCCAACAGACTAAATGGAGGATCATCAGATATGCACAAACTCCCATTAACTTTAGGGACAGATGCAACCTATGCTTGGAGAAGAAAATTATAATAATAAAATACAAAAATCCCAATGAAATATTAAACAAGTGAAATGAACTCATATTCAAATGTAGACACAAAAATAGGTTTAAAATTCCATAACCAAATGGAATTTACACTGAAAAATTTTATTTGGTCAAGAACTAACATATTAATTGACTAACATTCATAATTGTTAAAACTCCCAACCGTAAATTTATTTAGGATGTAGTCGTAATTACATTATGATGTTTTAATGTGGTTGTCTATATATATGTATATATATATATAAGGTTGTAGTCGGAATAACATTATTATGTTTACATATTTATTGCATATGTATGTGTGTATGTATGTAATATGGATAAATAGATATGCTTATATTGCAATGAATATGTGTATGTGTATAAATATTATTTGTATATATGTATGTGCGTATTTGCTTACGTGTATATGTGCAAAGATGTGTACATGTCTATGTATGTGTAGATGTGTATATATGTATATGCGCGTGTTTACGTGTGTATATGTACATATGTAGGTATATACACTACCGACCATAAGTTTGGGACCACCCAAATTTTTTCACAAAGTTTATAAAATTTCATTTTTAGCAGAATCAAATTCGCTTAGTTTGCATTTTTTGTTATTCTTATGCAGATGTCAAGTAAAAAAAGTATTCTTTTCACCTTTAAAGTAAACATTTACTCAGTTTTATCTTATTGTGATCAAGTTTTTGCCGAAAATTCAGAATTATTCAGATATTATAATTACGGTATAATTTACTTTTGCAAACCATATTTCTACGATATTTTTTGAAGTTCTTTGGCTATTTTTTGTGTACTGTATTTAAATAATATAGCCAAAAGTTAGTAGTTTTATCTATTCCTATAGATTTCTAGTTTTCAACCTTTTCTCGTCAAATGTAATATGTTTCGCAAGTGATGTTTTTCTGAGGTTTGAGTAACGTTTCATGAAATGCAGTCAGAACAACTCTTTACTCCACACGAGACTATTTTATTTTTTCTTTAAATGTACGGTTATGGATCTAGCTAGAGGAATTTCAGGGTCATCATTAGGATTATCTTGGTTTATTATTAGTAGTATTAGTATTATTAAGATCAATAATATTATTATTGTTATTATTGTCATTAATGATAATACCATCCGTTTTTATTACTTAAATGTATAATTTATGAATATTTTATGTTGGTAATATTTTTTATCATTAACATTATTATCATACTTGATAGTAATGTTATGAATATGAAACCGAAAAAATATATTTCTAAAATAAAGATATTATTATTGCCGTTGAAAGTAATATAAAAAGCTAGCAATTCAATTCTTATAGATAAATTTACAGTCCTGTATTTGCAAATATGTAACTGAAAATTCAATCCAAAGTCATCTTAACGTCTTGGATAGAAATGCAACATTTGAAATTGACATTCACTTTTAAAAATGAACATCGTATGTTTTACTTTCTTTCTTATTATTAAAAAGCTTTTTTCTTTCTTCACTCTTCCTCCATCTTGATAAACTTAGCAAATTCATTTTGTAAAAAAAAATTCCTTCTGACGGGAGTTATAGTTTTTTAAAAGAAATATGATTTTTATAATTTTTTTTATAAAAGATCATCATCTCTTTAAAATATTCTCAAAATAAATTTTCACCAATTTTTTTTCATTTTATTTTAATTATAACACTCTCATCAGAATACGATCCCGCGTAATTTACCTTACAAATTACCAAAGATACTACTTTATATATATATATATATATAGAGAGAGAGAGAGAGAGAGAGAGCAGCAGCAGTCATTGTGAACAAAGGTCACTCCTTCCATGACGACAGCGACTGTTATTTTCTGTCATGTTTAACCAAAAAAGCCCTTCATCCCTTTATCTTCTGTTTGTTCTTTTTTCTATTGCATTTGCTTTTCATAGGAACACTATTGCACGGACCTTTTGCTCAACTAGTTATTTTGTCTTTCTGTTATCTCTCCGCTCAACTCCATGTTTGACACGTAATCACGTTTCCGAATATCCACAGTTTTATTTTTACTGATCTCTTTGTCGTGAAGCATTATGATAGTTTGTGTTTCGCATCTGTATATCATAGATGACATTTTATGATCCAATACTTTGCCTTTTAAGCATATTAGAAAGCTGCTTTTCCTAATATGTCTACTTTTCCAAAAATGCCTTCAACATAATTCATAAACAACGTTTTATTTCCTTTTCATGAGATTTATGTAGTTTTATTTTCTGTTTTAAATGATGTCATGAACGTTCTTCTCCGACTTCAGTTCTTATAACTTCTGTTTGCATTGCAATTGGACATTGGTTTCATTTTAAATTTACTTGAGTTTTTTTTTTTATTTGGTTTGTTTACCATTTCTTGGGACTAATCCGATGATACTGATATTACTAAAACATCAGCAACTCGTAAATGGTTTAAATATTCTTTTTTCTGTTTAACCTCATCATTTCAATCTCTTTTCTAGAAGATATTTTCGAGTTGTGCAGTAAATAATTTACGTTATTCATCCCACTCCATTATCAAAGTTTATCTTTATCTATTACAGTGTTATTAGTAGTACTAATATTAGTAAATATTAGTAGTACTATTAGTGTAGATATCAGTAGTACTCTTATTGTAGATATTAGTAGTACTAATATTAGTAGATATTAGTAGTACTGTAGCGGTTAAGAAATTAATTAAATCAACTCTCTTCTTCACTTTTACAAAACTTCCCAACGACGTGTGAAATTCTGGTTTTCTGAAAGAGAAAAAGGATTGACCATCTGCTTAAAGAAAAAGTTGAAACCAAATTTCGCAAGTAGGTGTTAAAATGATTTTTGACCAATGGGAGTGACTAGTAAAACTTGGAAAGACTTGGCGATCTAGTGATAAATTCAAAAAGACTATATAAATGATCTCGACGTCAGTCAAGAGTCAGACATGAGAGCAGTGAAAGAGAGACGCATTTCTAAAATGTAACTTCAAACTTCAAGCGACCCGGACATTGTACTCTTTCTCTATCTCCTTATCTATTTCAACAATTACTACTAGAACATTTTGTACGAACTCTACCTTTAATTTCTTATTAATGTTTCTAATTGAACATTCATTTCTACGAATTCTTGTTATTCCTCCTTTTAATAAATTTTTATTTTAACATGAAAAATGTGTATTTTATTCTTACATTATTCTACACTATTCCACACAATTCTACATATTCCAACTTGCCGACAACCAACATTCTGATGATAAGTCAGTATACATCCTGTCAACTGTAGGGAGTTCGGTTATGTCTGACACAAGGCCGAATAAAAGAAAAATTAACTAGCACCCTACGCTACACTGGTGACTCCCAGTCATATTAGTAGTTATTAGTAGTACTATTATTATAGATATTATTAGTACTAATATTAGTAGATATTAGTAGTACTATTATTGTAGATAGTAGTAGTACTAATATTAGTAGATATTATTATTAGTATTATTAGTAGATATAGTAGTACTATTATTGTATATATTCTGAATAACTCCTCCTCATAATAAGTTTAAAATTAATAAAAGCAGTTAAAAGAAAATAAAGCATTTCCATTCCGTTGTTCATATTTTTCGATCATATGATTGCTGATGATCTTTTGTTTGGAAAGCATTCCTACAATCAAGAATAATTTTAACCCCGAGTTACATTTAACCTTAATTGCTTTTTTACTCAGTTGATATTTGGTTTTATGTATGTCTATAAAAATAGCACAATAGTTGCCAATGTCATTATTTTCTTTTTTTTTAATTAGGATTATTAATATAAAATACCATTACTTTTTGTATACAGTAGATAATTAGCTGTGCCATTTTCTTATGGATATCTACTGCGTCTTTTAGAACGTCTGTTGCTATGCCATCTTTGTCAGCTACGTATTTGAATTTTGCAAAAGAGCAGAAATATTAATCTGTTTTTTGCTAATAAAAATGCATCACATGTCGCTTTCTGAGTAACAGTTATTGGCATTTTCTTTTTGAATATGTACAGGTTTTACACGGTATTTCTTCGCTACATTTAAATCCAGTCACTCGCATATATATATATATATATATATATATATATATATATATATATATATTACGGAATTATAAGAAAATTTACGAAACTGGCATTAGCAGATATATTTAATTTTTATTTGTTTGACATTATTATTTCTTAATGGATACTCGTGTTTGAGTGGAAAAGTTCTTCATTTTAGAATCGCCGACTGACGCCAACTCGGTCGGGTTTCAATCCTGGGTAAAAAGCAATCGGATGTCTAACCGTACTGATGAGCTGTGATACAGCGAAACAGATCTGTCTGTGGATGAATATATATATATATATATATATATATATATATATATATATATTGTATTTAGGTAGCAATCCCTTTTTATGCAAGTTTCGTTAAAACTGACAGACACGGTGCTATGGTTATATTATTTATCTAATGTTTCATGTGATCTTATAATTCTCTTTTTTTTTTCAATACATAAATTATATAAAAATTGTTCGAATGATTTATTTATCTAAGAGCTTTTGTCTATACTTTTAGCTTTTATCAATGATTCATTTTCTTTTACTTTTTACTGAATGAATAGAATATGTTATGTTGCAAACACGGTCAGCAATTTATGACCGTGTTCCTATTTGACATTGCTGATTGTTGAATTTTTCTTTTTTATTAATAATGCTTCCATTTTTTAGCCTTTTTATATGTGGATGATGCTATTATATTTGTATAATTGATGAGTATGTTTCAGTTAGAGATTAGTAGGTCTCCCTGTGTATAAAATTGAGACCTAATAAAGCTATAATCAGGGAGATATAACCTGATGTCTTCTTGTTAAATATCTTCTTGTATATTCAATGTAATTATTTACGACTTTGAATTGATCATGGACACAGTTCTTAAGAACAAGTAAATTAGTAAATAATATTGGTTTTCTGTAATTTAGATCTTGCAGGGGAATTATTATTTTTGACAATGAGGCTAGCTATTTTAAATTGAGTACAATTAATTCAATTTTCTAGTTGAGGTCAACTGGAGTTGTATATTTTTATACCGTTTCTAAGTGAAGAGTCATCTTGCTTATAGTTATTATACATTGGATTTTCGTAGAAAAATGCTAATGTTATTGTATTCGGTTAAATAGAAGGGTAGATTAGGTTCTATAGCCTTGGTTTGCAACCAGGCTACTGTAGAATGTAATGGCAAACTACTGCAGGAAAATCTCCTGTTCAGTCAGTCATGTCTCTTTTGAGACATGATCCCCCAAGCCTGTATTACGTATGGCACTTAACTGACTGAGGTGCGTGTGTGTGTGTGTGTGTGTGTGTGTGTGTGTGTGTGTGTGTGTGTGTGTGTGTGTTGAGAAAGAGTGGGGCAGAAAAATTCTTACAAAGTATACAGAACCTGTTAATCGGAAATAAATTATATGAAATGCGGCTCAAACCAATATCGATCCGTTTACATTTTATCGAAATCAAACTCATTTTTCTTAAATTATTTTCTGAAAGTACCGTCTTTCATTTTCTGCTCGTACAATCTGGAGACAATTTTGCAAATGTTACAAAATCTTCCCAAACATTTCTTTTTTTTTTTTTTTTACTGACATTTATATCGCGTCACTGTTTAATGAGAAAAGTTGAACTGGTACTGCCAAAGAGAAATTATGAAAACAACGATTTTTGACAGAAATTAGGTCAGGAGTGTAAATAATGTTTAGGAACGAATAATAGCTAAACAAGAACATTTTATATAAAATCAGGGGACAGCTTTTCTGCTAATCTACTAAATATATTTCTATAATATTTCCATAACATTATGTGACATTTTCCTCTAGGATGCATGGAATATTGTTGCTCTTGCATTTGAAAGAAAGTGTATGTCTAGAAAAGTATTGTTTGATATCTGAGCAAGAATTTCAAAATCGTGAAACGTCATGGGGTTATATATATTTTTAGTATGATGTCTTGGTCGGTGTGGGGTTTTGTTATGAGGTGTGTTTTGTGATGGGTGACACAGATAATTCGTAAGATTTTATTTTATTTTAAAATGTCAAATAGGTCGAGGAATGCACGTGTAGATCTAGAGTTTGTTTTGACGGTCATAAGAGATCAGCACCCGAGGCAAAATTGCACCGGAAGTCATAGCTGTAGTGACGTAAGCTAACACGGGAAGTCAGTGAATTTTGAGTTGAATTTTTGCTGGTAATGAGATTTGGATTTCAGCGGTTGCAGAGATCAATTTGGATTATGTACGTTGAAGAGGTGGGGATCGGGCATTTGGCTGGTCCGTCTCATATGCGTGTCTGCTGACAACCTAAACCAAAACCTTCTCCACCCTACAGTAAGCCTCTGTCTTGTTAAAAAGACCAGAATAGAATTTAATGGTATATTTTATTTATATTTTGCATCCTCGGTATCCTTACCCATCTATCACCCTCCTTCTGACATTTCCTACATCTAACCACCCTTTCTCATCACTTTCCCCTATATAACCCCCTGTGCAATAGTGGCAGTGGAATGCCTTGCTTGGGGTTAAATGATTATAAAAAAATGTCATTGTGTTTGAAAAGTTTAATTCGTCATTTACTCTCTGAATTAAGAGGTATATTTTAATTCAACATTTATGAGAGACGTCATTTTGGTAGAAGTTTATTGTTGGTGACGAAGAAGCAGACATTTGTTCTCGGCTATTATGATTTAAACATCAAAAAGCAGTTTATATGCCCTACCACTTGAGAAGCATATACCCGTTGAAGTGTCTGAATTATTGTCGTCGCAGTCATTGTTGGTCCCAGCATTGTTTTCGCAGAAATATGATACCCGAAAAAAGGGTTATATAACAATAGTGTTGATTATACCCATCATTACAGGAGTTCTTTTAACAGTGCAGGAGAGTTTTACAAAGTAATAATGCTCTGTTATATAACTTGATAAAATTTGTTGTATGGTCTTGATATCAAGTTATATAACAGAGCATTATTACTTTAGTGTGTTTTACTTGTGACACTTTTTGTTCCTACCGTAGAGCAATGATTACGAATTTCGTCTCGCACACTACTTCACTTAATTGCACGATCGCTTACTACCACATTAAGTTGATAATCTTTGTAGGGTTCTTGCAGACTACTAATTTCATTGATCTCCACACTTTTGTGTCCTTTTGCCAAACTAAGCCAATTTTACAAATGTTAAGAATCATTCACTTTTAAATCATTATTATTTCTTTCGATGTTAATCCCATTAAGATAATCAATTATTACTGTAAAACTAATTTAGTTGCAAATCGCAACCGTTTTTGGTAACTTTATCAAATATGCGCAAAATTCTATCTTCTGATCTGGACTAATAATGTTCGTCAGAATTCGATCTGCCGTTTTTATGTTTGCTCATATTATTATGAATTTAAGAATTAGTTAAGTCCGATAACGATCGCTTTCTTTATTGTTCTACATCATTTTTACTATTTTCTTTTCTCTGTCTGTCTGTCTGTCTGTCTGTCTGTCTGTCTGTCTCTCTCTCTCTCTCTCTCTCTCTCTCTCTCTCTCTCTCTCTCTCTCTCATTATTCTTTTGCTTTTCATCCTTTTCTTTTGATGACGTATTTTCAATGCCTGAAAGTTAAGTTGGCAGATAATCAATTCGATATTCCTTTGAAAATAATATAAAAACTTTCTTTCGTAGTTCAAGAGGATTTGATACCTTGGCAGAACGCATTTTTACCTCAGCATAATCGTATACCAGCAATTAAATTTAAAGTGTAAAAAAGCCAGTGAGGATCGAACTCACTAATCAGGCGTAATTGAACTAACGAAACAAGCTTGTTAATCATTACATCACGTCAAAATGACCTGGTCGGTATTTAGATATATTTCTCATAGAAAACGCCATTTTGGTACAAACATTAACGATAAGAACCAGGTTTATTGCGGAAATAACAAATGAAGAAAATTGCATCGAGTCACAGGAAATCCTTCAACATTTCATCTTAAACGGGACAGTAGGGAGGCTCTATTTGGTGAGGTTCAAAAGGAATTATGTATGACGAGGACAAACTTATATCGTGCAATTCTAGGGAGACCAAAATTATTCTTTTATGATAGAAATGTAACGTAAGTCCAGAAAATGCAACAATTCGAAGTTGTATTGGCATGGCCAAGGACGCATTTCAAGAGTTAAGCTGAGTATTGAGAGACAGAAAGATTTCGTTGGAAACAAAGAAAACAGTACTTGACTGTTATGTAATGTCTCTGTTCCTATATGGTAATGAATGCTGGGTAATTTCAAGAAAGATGAAGGAGATACTCGAAGCAACAGAATTGTGCTTCTATAGAATAATAATAATAATAATAATAATAATAATAATAATAATAATAATAGGTGTAAATGAGATCGAAAACATTCACCATAAAAAATGAAAGAAATAGTGCGTAAAGAGTACTATAGAAGGCTACGAATGATATTAAAAACTGAATTAAATTCACAGAACAGAGTTATGGCCATTAATAGCCTTGCAATCCCAGTTGTCCAATATAGCTTTAACATCTTAAACTGGACTCTAAACGACATCAGACGAATGGATGCTAAAACAAGAAAGCTTCTTTCTAAGCATAGGATGCATCATCCAAAGGCTGATGTAGACCGTCTATACATACCCCGTAAAGAAGGTGGAAGGGGTCTTATTCAGTTGGAATTGTCATACAAGACAACAACTATTGGCTTACTAACATACATAGAAACAACAAAGGATTGGATGATACAATTAGTAAGGCAACATGAAGAAAGAAAGAAAAAATATTCAATAATAAAAGAAGGCAGTAAATTCAAACAAGAATTACAGTTAGTAGATTCTGTAGAAAAGCAAAACAGTAGCCAAGAACCAACTATTGCAGCAAAAAATATGAAAATGAAAGCCAAAGATAAACCTCTTGAAAAGATGAAACAGCGCTGGCAAGACAAACCTCTGCATGGCCAATATCCAGTACGTGCCAATAAATCCAATGTTGACAAAGTTAATACTCATCGATGGTTACGTGCATCTGGATTAAAGTCTGAAACTGAAGGATTTATACTTGCAGCACAAGACCAAAGTCTTTTCACGAGAAACTTTCAGGCAAATATTATGCATAATAATATGGATCCAAAATGCAGGTTTTGTGATAAACACCAAGAAACAATAGACCACCTAATCTCAGGCTGTTCTGTGCTTGCCCCAAATGAATATAAAAATCGCCACGATAGAGTTGGGCAATATTTACATTGGGCAATGTGCAAACATTATGGAAAAGCTGTAAACAAACACTGGTATGAACATCATCCAGCACCGGTTACAGAAATAGAAGATGTAACCATTCTATGGGATTACACCATCTACACAGACAGAAAAATTGAAGCAAACAGGCCAGACATTATTGTTAAAAACCAGAAGGAGAAAACTTGTCTATTAATTGATATGGCTTGTCCAGCGGATTGTAACATAGCAACCAAGGAATTTGAAAAACTGTCAAAATATAAAGACCTGGAAATTGAAATAGAAAAAATGTGGAAATTGAAAACAAGAGTTGTACCAGTGATAGTAGGTGCACTTGGAATGATAAAAAATGGAACAAAACAACACATTGAAAGAATCCCTGGAAACCCCAGCTTAAGAGATATACAAAAAATTGTCTTATTAAGTACAGCCCACACACTAAGGAAAACGTTATCTATGTAATGCTGGGGATGATAGGGAAGATAGAAAAACATGAAATGGAGTCATAACAACACGCCACTACCTGCCTTAGGTCTCCCCGCAGACTTGGTTGGTAGTGAGACCAAAGCAGAAATCGAAATATGATGAAAAATGACATAATAATAATAATATGAGTTCATAAAATGTCAGAAAAATATTTTGATAATTTCATAATGAGGCGATGAAAAAACTACGCTGGGATTCTTTACATCATTCCAATAAAAAATATTCTTCTGATTAATTTCTACTTTTCAAATTATCGCAATAAATGTTCACTCGAGTGAAAAGAAGATTCTAGAAATTTCCTTTTAGGTCCCTCCACTTTTTCACGGAAAAAACAGCATAGCGTAATGCAAAACGCCATAAACTTAACGAAAATAAAGTTTTTTAGTCAAAATGTTGATATTATTATTAAGAAGAAAGATCAAATAATTTTTAAATTATTTTTATAATTTTTTTTTAATCCTTTCTAACACGTTCGAAATTTTGGTTAGAACTCTTGTTTTGTTTACGTCATCGCCTTCTACAAAGTTTAACATTGATTTTTCCCTCGCTTTTTTCTGTTGAAAATACATTAATTTGAAAATTTTTGTACAAATCAAATAATTGTCCGATTTTAATGAAATTTTCAGAACTTATTCACCAATAAATGAAATTAATTTTGAAAATATTAGTAAAAAAACATTTTTTAAATGTTTTACTCCCCACTTAATTTTATTAAATTTCACACAGAACCTTTAGGTTTATGAAATTTTTTTTTTTTGTTAAAAGTAAGGTCATTGGAGATTGTAAATCACCTACTTTTTTTTCCAAATTTGTACTATTTAACTAAAAATTTGCTCTGAATTGAAAAATAATGAATCCAATAAAACAATGGCATTACTTAATTAGAAAAGCTTTTAATTGTTTTTGTAAATAAGATATATTAAGGACATTATTGTCTGAAGAAATAAATTTTTTCTGATGAATAATGAATTTTTAAAAGAATTTTTTCATTTTTTTTCATATTAATTATAATAATTTATAATAGTTTAAAATCGTGTAAAATTCGGTATTGGGATGATTATGGGATGTGATATAGTAATTAATTGGAAACGAAATTTACGAGTTCAAAATTCCAAAGATTAATAAACGCAGTTACGCAATTTTTTTTTTTTGTAATAATTTTTAATTTATTATATATTTACCTTATTTTCCTGTATGGTAGATTGAAATTGCCATTATTCTGAAACGGTTACGTAATTTAAGAGTTTTGTCTCTTCACTTAGATTTATGAAAATTGTCGATTTTGGGCATGCGTACAAATTGTCATCTCCAAATCAGTCACGAATACGTCAAACGTTCGATAAGATGAACACGACCACTCTTTAATAATTGGTTGTATATTACTTTTTTATGCTATAAGTAAGTAATATTATTTTTAAATCAACTTAATTTCACTTTCAATTTTCTAATTTTACTAAAATAAAATGTCAGAAATCTTTTGAAATATTTTTAAAATCGATTTTGTTTGTTTACAAATTTCTTAAGATTAAGAAAATGGCCGTTTTTAGGAAAATTTTAAGACTCGAAATTAAATGTGACTTCAAATCTATATAGTTTCTATCTGAAATACACCAAAAATGTTTACTTAATGGAAATAATAAATTTAATCATTAAGCTTTTAATTAAATCTAAAATGAAATCTTCAAGAATGTTTTTTCATTTTAAAAGTTTCATTTTAAAATCAGGTATCGAAAATTTATACTGAAAAGTAGAGGTACCTATTCTAGATCAATTTCAAAATCACTAACGTCAGGATAATTTCCTTTCTTTTCTTCAGAATTTAAAATTTATCCAGACTTTTGTAAAACTCTCCAGGACTGTTACAAGCACTCCAGTAATGATGGGTATAATCAACACCGTTTTTATATAACCCTTTTTTTGGACATCATATTTCAATGCCGGGACCAGCGATGATTGCGACGACAATAATTCAGCCTCTTCAACAGGTATATGCTTCTTCATCAAGTGGTAGGGAATATAAACTTTTTTTTTGCATTTTAAATCATAATAGACGAGAACAAACTTCGGTTTCTTCGTCGCCAAAAATGAACCTCTATCAAAGTGACGTCTCTTAAAAATATTGAATTAAAATATACCTCTTAATTAAGAGAGTAAATGACAAATTAAACTTTTCAAACAATGACTTTAAAATGTAAATAAAATATACCATTAAATTCTATTCTGGTCTCTTTAACAAGACGGTGGCGTGTCGTAGGGTGGAGAAGGTTTTCAGCACGCATGCATACGAGACAGACCAGCCAAATGCTTGACCCCACCTCTTCAACGTACAAAACCCCAACTGATCTCTGTAACCGCTGAAATCTAACTCTAATTACCAGCAAAAATTCAACTCAAAATTCACTGACTTTCCGTGTTAGCTGACGTCACTACAGCTATGACTTCCGGTGCAATTTTACCTCAGGTACTGATCTCTTATGACCGTCGCCAGTCAAAACAAACTCTAGATCCACACGTGTACTCCTCGACCTATATGACATTTTAACAATCATTTTTTCAAATCTTACAACTTATCTGTGTCGCCCATCGCAAAACACACCTCATGGCAAAACTCCAGACTGACCAAGACATCATAGTACCAAATATATAACCCCATGACGTTTCACGATTTTGAAATTCTTGTTCAGATATCAAATAATACTTTTCTAGACATACACTTTCTTTCAAATGTTTTAAATTCAAATGGCAACACTATTCCGTGTATTCTAGAGGAAAATGTCACGTGATGTTATGGAAATATTATAGAAATATATCATGTTTAGTAGATTAGCAGAAAAGCTGTCCCCTGAATAATCGAAACAAAAGTGAAGCAAAAACAAGTTTTCCTCAAAACAAATATTTCTCTGTTTACTCAACAAAACAAAGACATGTTATTAACATAGGAATCGATAAGGCGGAATCGATTTTTGAAAAGGTTGCTTGCAAACAACAAATTGTAAGTAATAAATATTGGGGAAGACAAAACAGAAATCACTTACATGTCTTTTTAGAAAACTTACAAAGATTCCTACTTAAGTAACTATTTATTTGTCTATATTTCTGAGATGAGGTAGTATTTACACTATTTACGTTATTCGGACTATTGTCCTCATCTTTGTTGCCATTTGTCCGACTTTTCGGCCATTCTACGTTCCGGCCTTTTTCTAGGAATTTTGAACCGAACCCTTTATTACGATCACTGCAGTATATCATTCTTATTCCTTGTACGAAACCTCTTTTGGTAGTCATGAATTATCTCCATATAACCTGTTTCTCTAAGTTACTTGTTCACCACTGCTGTAGCCTGCTACTGAACTCACAACTCTTTCGGTCAAGTCACTGATTATGAAATCTGACATTCAGCACAGATGCAACATCACCGGTGCAACTAATCGAAATTAATATTTTCACCAGTATCCAGCTATTATATTATAAAAGAAACATCGAATTCCAAATGTTTTTGTCTAAATGAACAAAATAATAAACTAAAGATTTTTTCAGTAACAGAGAAGCTGATTTGCTGCCGATAAACCCGGGTTATTGAATTTTATTATAAATATTAGCATACCATTTCAAATCCTTACTTATCTAGCCGATAATATTAGGGGAACTTTGAAAGAAAACCAATGTAGCTCTAAACCGACTTAAGATTATTTAAAGTATGAAAAATCAAAATTGTAATGGATATGGCTTAAACAAAAATCAGTTAAAAATATTTTGTAAAATATTTGGAATGGTTCTATAAACATTAATAAGGCACATAACTATCTCAAAGACAATAGCAGGTCAACATCGACTGATTCTGAAAATTTTATATTTGACGAAAAGACTTTAATGGAGAATCAGATTAGGAAATTTTTCTCATAGGCTTGTCAGTCTGTGTTTAGTGTTTTTAGGATAGGAAAACGTTCCATTCATTTTGCATTTTAACCGGTTTATTCTTCTGAAGAAATCCTGTGAATGTACCCACCGAAACCCTATGAACCAATAACGTTGATAATAGGAATATGTCAACTGAATATGTTATAATTATGGAACACAATATTTTTAGTAACATCAAGAAAAGTGTATCTCGGATATTAAAGGTTCTGAAATTGTTATCTTTCGGAATAATTTCATGTCATAAACAAAAACACAAAAAAAGCTGCCAAAATGAATTAGATTTCTACGAATGCTACTCCTTCTATTACTATTACTACTACTACTACAGCAACTAATAATAATAATAATATTTCCCTCTCTTTTAGCTTCAATATTGTCTACTAATTCATGTCTTCACTCATAGAAAAAAGTAAGCTCTTTGAATTGAAACAGTTTGTCTTAATTGCTTGATTGTAATTCTTGGCGGCGGAGGCAATAGGGACAATGAACGTTCTGCGGCTATTTAGCAAATTTGGTTAGTTGATTCGGATACAAAGCCAAACTATGAGAAACGTGTTTTTTTTTTTTGTCTGAACTCAAACACAGACGAAAGGAACCAGTGAGGAAAGCGCATCAATGTGTCAGTTAAATACCATACATGATACACGCTTGGGCGATTATATCTCTTTCAAGACATAACGGACCGAGTAGAAGATTTTCCTGCAGTAGGTTGCGATTATCTTTGCGGTAGATTGGTTGCTAATCAAGGCTGTAGAACCTAAATTGTTCTGCTATTTGACCTATAACTGAAGGAAGAAGAGACCGATTAATATCTTTCCCAATGATATTTGTGTATAATTCGAACTCGGCTCTCGGATTTCTCGTTCCAAACCGATACCCACTCAATGACAATAAAAATTGTGGCAACAACAGTGTCAGCTTCTTTCGCCTAGCTTACTCTGTAGGAAAAAAAAAGAAAGATAAAAAACATGACAGAAAAAAAACAGCAATGAGCCATATAGTGAATATTAACTTCACCAAACGAGCGAACAGGCGAACGAGATCTTGTACGGCAGGCGCCGTCTTATGAATGTTTTATGGTCGAAGACTAAGAGCCAGTTGTAAAAAACTGTCAGAAAGCTTTCTTTATAATAAATAATGTTCAGTCAATAAAACCATATATAAATGTTTGAAGTGAAATAGGACATGCAGAATGAAATAATTGTTGACAAACTGAATATATGGAGGCTTTCTTAACTCTCAGAAAACGAAAGAGAACCAAAAGTGGATGTGGCAGTTTGTAAATCATGATTCTTTTCAGACATTTCCATTTTTATTCTGTGGGTTTAAACGCCACCAACCAGGAAATGAAACACGTGCAGACACCATAAAAATATGCACTTTTTACATTGATTTCCTTGGTGGCAAATGAATCCAATAAAAAGGATATAAAATGATACAGAGTAAAAAGAATAAATAAAATGTGAACAGTTAACCGCAATGCAAGCGGAACTAAAATTAAAAAAAAAAATGAAACTATGACTTCATCAATATTATGTCAGGGTTAACGCTAAAATTACTGCAAGCAATATCGCCCTGATGACCTCAATCAGCCTGATATTTATTACAGGCAGTTTGAGGTTTGCGTGCTTAATATTAAAAAGGAGAGTTTTCATTTCTGATACTTTTTCTCTACCGGTCTAAGTTTGGTTAGAGTTGTATTTATATTAGACAGAAATCGTAAATATGGCAGTTAGTATTGTAAAGAGAAGAAAAAAAAGAGTCCGTGGAGAAGTGAAGGCTTGTATAGCGGTCGCACAAGCCAGTGTTAAATAAATTGACTAACAACCGAAAACTAATATATCTTCTACATCAGTAAAAAATTTAGCCGGTTATATATCTTGGTATTTCAGTGGATATCGGCTCGTAACGAGAAATCGGAGAGCCGAGTTCGAATTCCAATTGAATTCGTTGCATTCATTTACACGCAAATACCCTTGGGAGAGGTATTAATCCATCTCTTCTTCCTCAAGCTATGGGTTAAATAACAAGACAGATTGGGTTCTATAGCCTTGGTTCGCAACAAGTCTACTGCAGAAAGTAATGGCAACATACTGCAGAAAAATGTTTTGCACAGTCATTCATGTTTCTTTGTTATAAAGAAATATTTGGCATTTACTGACACTGTCAGTCAGCTGCCATACGTGATACACGACTGAGTGATCTTGTCTCAAAAAAGACATGACTTACTGGGCAGGTTTTTCCGCAGTAGGTTACCATTACTTTCTGCGTTGGTTGTCCTGCTATTTAGCCCATAGTTGGAGGAGGGTGCGTCTTTTAAATTAGGGCGAAGCAGCATGTATAAATTTGGACTCAAAATTTTGTTACCATCATGTTCACAAGGGAGAGTGAAAAATTTCTCTGGGAGACGGGTCTGCGCCTGAGTAACAATTATGACCTAGACAGAGATATTTACTATTAGTGATAAAATAATAACTCAAAAGCTTTCAGGTTTCGGTGCTAAGGTACCATCACGAGACACAGAATCCTGAAAGCTTTTGAGATGCAGCTTCATATAGTATAAAACTAATAATAACTATATCTCTATAAATGCTCTTCATCTGTATTGAGCACTTTATAAAAAGTAAAATTTACCAAACTGTGGAATATATATCCATTGGCTTATACTAATAATACTATACATATACACTCCTAATACTATATTTTACGAAAATAAATTACTGTTCTGCATTTGAAAATGTTAAACTCAAGGAAAATTTCAATCCATAGTAATTTTATCATTTGGGGTTTTCTTAAAATCACTATTGTAACCATGACATCAGCGTTTAAATTTCAACAATCTCTCTCTCTCTCTCTCTCTCTCTCTATATATATATATATATATATATATATATATATATATATATATACAACAAAAAGTTTTCCTTCTACCCTTTTCACCGCTAATCCTTTCTACTGGATTATTTAAACCCACTGATTTTTGTAAAAAATAAAAATCATATATATTTTCATATATAATAATTATGAAATATATAAATAATTATTATTTGAATAAATATCATCTCGAATATTGCGTTCGTTGTGATGTGGAAGAAACATTGAAAGAAAATGAGAAAATATCCTTATTAATAACAAGATGTACGCTAACATATTTACACAAAATTTAATTATCCGTAATAACTCCTCAGCAACTGATGTATTACGATGTATATATCAATTCAAATGTCACTTGGGAGACTGTATCTAGAACAAAATGTTGGATTTACAACAACTACATTAACAAGACGTTTTATATTACACATGAGTGACCATTCGTCCATTTCTAGACATATACAACATTCCTGTCAACATACACAATATAAAAAATAATGATCGATAACACAAATATTCTATACCAAGAAAGCTACAAAAGCAAACTACAAATCTTCGAGACAATAATCATTAAAAATTTAAGTCGTCAACTAATAGAATCAGCCATGAATATAGTAGTAATGTTATAAAATGTTTATAAAAATTTTTTTCCATGCTTTAGCATGTGCATGACCATGATATTATAATATAAAAAAATTCCATTTTGGATAATTTTCACATTCTAATAAACGCTAATCAATTTGCCAACCGTTACATTTGATCCAAAAATAAAATTTACAGTGATTTTTAGTAACAGATTTTCGTTCATTTTTGTTACCACAACTTACACATTTAATCTTGGGAGGGGATTGAAAAAACTTGGGAACATTGAGAAATGAATAATAAAACCAACTGTCAATGTTACAGCTCATTTCTTAAAACTTTCAAGATTATCCGTGAGTATGAAAAGATTTTTTTTTAAATAAGCAGACACAATGTTTGCAGTTTATTTAATCTGACATGTCTAAAAGACAGTTTGATGCCTAAATGTATGTATGAATGTACAATACTGCACACTAACTGCTGGTGACAATAAAATAGTGCTAGAAGCAATATAACAGAAACCATAAACTACATAATAAATATACATTTTCTTCTCAGCGGTGCTAGTTTGGTTACTCACGTGCATTTTATATATATATATATATATATATATATATATATATATATATATAGGGTGCGATGGATAAATTGTCATCTAAATGACGCTAAAATGTAAATAACACTGAAATCTCATTTTAGCAGATATATTTACTAAAATTGCACAAAAATAAATAGAAATATTAAAGAGTAAACGTATTCAATAAAATTGCCATTGGCTTCAACCATGATCTCCAGATTTCTTCAGAATCAACTGCAACTCTTCTGGACAGTCTCCTTGTCCATAATCCTTGCCTTCAGTTTGTCTTTGGCGTTTTTAGTTGTGGTGGTATCACGCTCAACTGTGTCACGCTCATAAAAATCAAGGGGGTTGCAGTCTGAGGAGCTAGATGGCTAGATGTAAAGGGTTGGTGTAGTTGTAGAAATTGTCTGACAGCCATTCTTGAGTTCTCTTGTTTGCATGGCATGTTTGCAGCACTAACTTCTCAAGGCACTTAATGTAAGCCTCCATGTTTTTTTAGGTCGTGTAGGAAGATGAAAGGAGCCATAACGTCGATATGACTGGTGGTCACTATACTGAACAATCGACACAATCAAAAACATAGAAAGCGCATGCGCAAAGTTAAAAATATAAGATGGCGACAACTTACCCTTTGCACCTTGCATATCTATAACAGGCTACATATGTAGATGTATCATGTTATTGTTAAATAACTTTCTGATAGTTATTTTTTAATAAATACTTAGATGTGAATATTCATATTTTAATCCAACCTTTATAACTTGAAGTAAATATTTTGTTTGGATGTGAGTTTATGTGTGTGTATGCGTGTATATGTTTGTTTTTACTGGTTATTTTACGTATAAAATTCAGGTTTTTATTCTTTTCAGTTATGTTTATTTTAAATACAAAATTAAAAAACCAACAATTCCCGTATAAAATATATGAACTGACCCATTATTGAGACAACTCGATATATAATACAAAATTTAAATCAGGCAACGGTCAGTCGCAAGTTAAGACCCAAAGATAGCTATTTGTATTAAAATCAGAGTGATGCTACCAGTAAAAAAAAACATACTTATTATTGTTATTATTATTGTGTGTGTGTTTCTTAATATTATAGAAGTTATATTTTAGACGCACATGTATTTAAATAGCCGTTCATGATTTTTAAAGCAGTTAGTAAATCGCTGACAACGAGATTGAAGATTTTAGGAAATTTTTTGATGAAAAATGAAACCAGTACTGACTTTATCATCCGAGAAATTACATTTAAAAACAAATAAAGATAGAAAGTGATAAATAATAAAAAGAATGAGTTCAGTTACAAAATTTCATTCATCTGAAAAAGGCTGGAACGTACATCAGCAAAACGTCGGGAATAGAGCAGAAAATATGAGGACAACATTCCAAACAATGTAATTGATATATGAGATGAATATATGGATGGAAAGCCACAAGATGAATAGAATAAGTAAAGAACAGGTAGGAAAACTCCACTAGCCACACCATTTCATCCCCTACACCAAAACACATAATTACAACATCCACAAAACCAAAAGGACGAATATTCACCAAAATTATACAAATTTCATAATCGTAGATTTCAAAACCCTTTCAAATGAACTCACAAATAAATTAGCTATCCCAAACTCTAGAATTGTTACCACAACCTCCAAGACTATTGGTGATATTGTCAGGACGAAAAAGAGACCAAACACCAATTCTGGGATTTACAAAATAAATTGTGTGCAATGCAAAAACGTATACAAGCGATTTACGCTTGGACAAAATTTTCAATTCTCTTGTATTACATCGAAACAACGTAGGACATAATTTTTTATTTCTCCAGTAATAGTTTCATTTAAAAAGAACATAATTTTTTAAGGAGGAAATACTTTGAAAACATATTAATAGCACTACTACCACCTATAAACACTCATTTAAAATATTACATCACTTCTGTATCTTTCTACAAATCTATATTCCATTAAACTAATTTGTATCTACTAATAAATATAATTAAATAATTTAATGATACTTTCATATATTATTCCATATAATTCATAACATTATAATATTTTTCTCTATATAAAGTACATTTTATGTAACTTCCTAATAATATGTCATGTTTTCTTATTATTATTTCCTATTACTATATATTGTTATATTTTCCCTATTATTAAATATTTTATTAATATATATTATTATATTTTGTATTATATATTATTATAATTTTATTATTTACATATTATTACATTTTCTCCCTATTATTTCATTATTATTATATATTTTATTAATATCCTCAATATTACTTTTAAATAAGTTGATTCATTATCGACTCGAAATATATATATATATATATATATATATGTGTGTGTGTGTGTGTGTGTGTGTGTGTGTGTGTGTGTGTGTGTGTGTAAAGTGTATGTATATAATTATGAATATCAATATATATATGCAATTTGTTATATATATTATTTAAATATATATGTGCGGTACTTATTTGAAAGCGCTCAATATCAGTGATAGTCCGCGCGTTGACATTGCTACACTATTCGAATACCCCAACCGAATGCGTGTGTATATGCGCAACGGCACACATATACATATATACCCCGAGCCCTGTAAGGTTCGCATATATGTTTGTGTAAGCCCCAGTGGACGGACGCGTGTGTTTGTGTCTTTTCGCACGTCGATGAGTGTACAAATATGTATATGTCAGCGTCTGTCATGACGACAAATTTTTCTCCCACTTTGATAAAACTACATCTATATACGCAGCCCTACATATAGCCAATTTAAAAAACATCAGTTTGTCTGACGATCGCAAGAGCGTGAAATCCAGGGTTAAAAACTATAATATATATATATATATATATATATATATATATATGAATGCATGTATATATGTATTGTTTATGTATTTTTTGTAATATTGTATTTTTCTAAATTTTCTCTAGTTTTCTATAAATTAATAGTTATAATACCTATTATTTACTGCCGATATTATTCACCTTTTATTAGTCACAATTTTTTTTTACACTGATATGCGAAATTTAATTTCGTTTTTATATTTCAAAATTGTTATCAGTGATTTTAATTCAATTTTACTCTACGGGTCATCTAGATTTTTTTTTGGAATACTCTTTTTTGCAACGGTTCGCGATTTCTTTTTTTTTAATTTAGTGTGGGTGAGTGTGTGGGAGGGTCTTAGGTTTTTCATGTTGTTTTGTTGAGAGAAGGCTTTTTTTATAAATATTTCTTGCTGAATCATAAGCGTGTCATAATCTGTATTTTTGTAGATAGGCATTACTGAGAATTTACATTCATTACATTCGTATAAATGTTGGGAGACGTATAATTTCCTGTTATTGGCTAGTTTAACGTTACTTCTTTGCACGGTTACTCTTTTATTTAGACATTGTGTTACCCCCACATATATTTTTGCGCATTCATCGCATTTTAGAGCATAAATTACATTTTTAGAGTTGCAGCTCAGATTTGTTTTTATTTCGAATGTAGATGTGTTTTCGAACTTGAAGTGGCTTCCTTCTATTATTATGTTGCATACTCCACATCTTTTTTGATGCAACGACACAAATACCAATATGGACGCTTTATATATTATACAAAAAGCAAGTAATATTAATAATAATAATAAAACTAAATTTCTAATTAAAACAAAACTTTCACGGCTTCACGCACTTTTTCTTATATATATATATATATATATATATATATATATATATATATATAAACTAAGATCCAAATCGCTCTGAAGAACATTCCCAACGCACAAAAAAAACGGAATTATTTCGCTAAACTTGTCCAGAAAACTGATGATTTACTAAGAGGGATGAAATGGAAATCTTATTTCTTTTTCCATAATAACAAATGTTTTGAAAAATATGATGTATATGGTTTTAAAAGCTTAAAAGCTGCACGATTCATTGCATGTTTACATGGTTTTGGAAATGATTTGTTAGAAATCATCAAAAGTATCTCTTTTCATAAACATAAAAATCATTTTTAGAAACATCTCGATTTAGTTGAGAACATCAATTCGTCTGACAAAGTTTTCGTCAGATCGGACAAAACAGCCGACTTCTACAAAATCACTCCTAAAGATTCAGTAAGTGCCATACGTGATACATGCTTGATCGCCCACCTGGTTTATCAACCCTACCTGGCCAGAAATTGGTAGAATTATCAAGTTTATCCTCGATAGTGTCAACAAGTAAATAAGAAAACGCCTTGCTTTGGTACAATGGATCAGTAACACTTATGTTATCAGTTGATTTAACGATATAAACAATAAAACAAATTGACTTTGATTCAGTTTGATATTATGGAATATTACTCATCAATTTTCGGGGATACCATTACTTTTGCTTTGGAACTCACCACCAAGTACTCTGACATGTCAAACGAGTAACTGGACATTATAATGA